>CP126893.1:140630000-140807500 GCA_030440675.1 Furcifer pardalis | reverse complement strand
CCAAGGATTTTTAGAAAAAGCAACACAAGGTGTCAAGATTTTTTTACAGATCAGATAAGCAGATCCATCTATGTCTATATGAACGAGTGGAATCTCACAACACTTGCTAACAGAGAATAATATGCCTTGGTGCACTGAAATGGCGTCATTACTCAAGAGGATCTTTGGCCATCCATTTGAGTAAGCCAAGTTTTTTGCCTATCTTGCTTTGTTGAAATGAAGACAGCATCTCAGATAATGCTCATATTTCATACTGTACACAAGCTGTGCTGCTTACTGAAGGGCTAATTGGAGAATGAGAGATAATAAGTATGGAAATGAAATCTATGATATGGGTCATTTTTCAGAATTTCATAGAGCAGATTAGAACACAAGAATGCTGCTGGAGAAATTATTTCAGTAACGATCTTCTGAGAAGAGACCCTTACATTTCATTAGAAAGGTAATTGTAGTTTTGAGCAGGTGTGAAGGAGCAGACTCTCTCTCTCTCTCTCTCTCTCTCTCTCTCTCTCTCACACACACACACACACACACACACACACACACACACACACACACCAGGAGTTAATAAACCCTTGCTTACAGATGAGTATCATTTTTTTTTTTTGCATTAAACTTAACAGACCCAGCTCCCGTTGGCCACTGCCACCCAACCAAGAGGCAGACAAGAATGGATACAGGGATAGCACATTCTTCTGATGTTGCAGGTGGTAGTTGGCAGGTAGCAGAAACCTAAGGGTGGCATTTACAACTGTGTAGCAGGTAATTCTACAGCAGGGGTTCTCAACGTTTCCACACCATGGGCCAGACCATGCACACTCAGACAGCCAAGTGGGTCAGACACATGGGTTCCCCATGCTATAAATATGGCCATGGAACACAGCTGGAACATTGACAGCTGTTGTAAACACATCCCTTCTGTTTCCCAGGGTCATTGCCATGGACCGGATGGTTTGCCACCAGGGACTGGGGCCAGCCCGTTGTCCATAGGTTGTGAATCCCTACTCTACAGAATGTAGTTGGTCTAGTTGTATGAGGATTCAGGAATAAAGTGAGATCCTGGAAGTTCAAAAGGTTCTGTCCTGTTAAGTAAGAGTTAACATTCAGAGACAAAAGGAGTCATATAAAACATCCTTGCTATTTTGAAATTTTTATTTGTTTGTCCTAAGTTAGGTTATGTTTTGTTCCAATCTTCCCATTCTAATCAATCAAGCTGGCTGCAGAAATTTTACAAGTAGAGTGGATTATATTCTCAGAGTTAATGTCCCTTGCTAGTTTGACAACATACAAAACTACTAAGTGGCTTAAACTTTTTCTGCCCTATCTCAGAATGTCTGGACCTTTTCTTATGGGTGTTAGCTTCATTCTGCTTCTGTCAGATATCAGTAATGAACAAAGCATTTATAAGAAATTGTGCTGAAAATAAGTTCCTGTTGTTTGTTAGTTTGCTTTATAATTCGGTTTTAGTCAATTTAGTTTTCCAAAAGTAGAACTAAAGATACAGTACCTCCTCTCTGCCCTTCCCCAACTCCCTTCAACATTTAGCAACATCTTGGGATTAATTTTATATATACTGACAAAGTTTGATCAGGCACTACTTTGTTGTTGTTCAGTCGCACAGTCGATTCCGACCCTCTGCGACCCCATAGACCACTGTCCGCCAGGCACTTCTGTCCTCCACCATCCTCCTCAACGGAAGAGCTTATTATTTTTATATTTTAAAATTGTTTGTTTCTTATGGTGTTTTTAAAAAATTGAATTGTAAACCACCCGGAGCAGGAACACTCCCCAGATGGCATAGAGAGAGAGATTGCTGGCTCTCACAACCATACATTGCCACCGGGAATACCATTGCTTTGACTATACGAATTTTTGTTTGCAATGTGATGTCTCTACTTTTCACTATGTTCCCCAGGTTTCTCATCACTTGCCTCCCAAGAATCATTCCATGTCCCTAAACAGTATTGTTCCTTACAACACTGTATTTCTCCTCCCCCTTTCCTGTCCCTCCCCTTCTTCCAATGTGATGTGCTGATCATCCTGTTTCATCTAAATTGTCCTTTTGTTTTGCCTTTTGTTTTGATCCATAGGGTTCTCTTGGCAAACTTCCTGACATGGTTTGCATATAAATATGGTATTCCGATTGCTCTATCTGGAAAACCCTGGAAAGCGTCACCATAGGTTGGAAAATAACTTGACGGCATGTTATCATCCTCATTAATACTCACAAATTAGCATTTCCAGGTTGAAGATATATTCCATCTTTACAGCTTGAAAAGGGAAAGTTTATGTAAAAGCATTGTGGAAGGGAAAGTAGAGGTAAAGGTCACCCTTGCTCGAAAGCCAGTTGTATCTGACTCTATGTGGTGGTGCTCATCTCCTTTTATAGCCAAAGAGCCAGCACTGCCTGCATCTGCAGACATTTCCATGAAGACGTAGACTTCCATGACTAGAAACCAGAGTGTTTAGAATGCTGTTACCTTCCCACCAAAATGGTACCTATTTATCTACTTTCAATGTCTTGCTTTCGAATTGCTAGGTTGGCAGGAATGGGGACATAGACGGGAGCTCCCTCCATAGTGCAGCTCTCGGGTCTTGAACTGCTGACCTGCCAACCTTCCAGTTGTCATGTTCAGCATCTTAACCACTAAATCATTGCTTAGGGAAGGAAAAAGGTAGTCTAAAACCCTTATTTTTAGCATGCTACTCTTTGTGGAAAGAGCTTGGGGAGGAAGTTAAATCTGAAAAAGCATTCAGTCTCCCAGGTACCTGCTGATGTAATGCAGTTATAGTAAAGATGCACCAAATAGACTGGTGTTTATATCTTGCCACTTAGTCCATAGGCATCCTATGTGTGAATAGGCAGGAAATGCAAGCTCTGAGAATGTAGATGCTGGTCAATCTTAATGAAAGCCAGTGAGAAACATGCTCTTTTAAGACTTGTTAAGGAGAACAAAACCAAATGTCAACAACCATACTACTCTGAGAATATGTCACTAGCGCATCATCCTTTACACATCTTTTTGGAACATGAAGTGTAGTACAGTGTCCTTCCATTCCAAAATAAACCAGAGAAAAGACAGAGAGAATTAAATGGATGTTTTGTAAAGGCCAGCACCACTTTACTTTCTCTCTTTTCAAAGACAATTGTGTAATTAAAGGTGACAAACATGCATTTCAAAGCCCTGCAGTCCAAACGCCCCATCTTTCCACCATTCACAGGTCATGACAAATTCTAATCTTTGAACAGTGCCTCTGAGAATTGGGGGGGGGGGGACATTGTGTGTGCAAGAAAGAAAGAGACCAAAGGGTTGGAAAATGTTTGTAAAATATGCAAACTCAAAATAACTACTCTGTTTCCCCGAAAATAGGACTTCCTCCTATGGTAAGGCACCCCCTATTTTTCCCTACCTCTGAAATATAACACACACACACCCTTGAAAATAAGGCACTCACCTAAATCTTGTCCTGGCGATCCACTGTATCAGCAATAAATGTGTACTGTATTCTTCTTCGTCATGGAAAAATAAGACATCCCCTGAAAATAAAACCTTGTGCATATTTTGGAGTTTTTAAAAATATAAGACAGTGTCTTATTTTCAGGGAAACACGGTATCTAAGTCAGGGGTACCCAAACTATGGCCCTCAAGCCAGATCTGGCCCCAACAGCAATTCGTCTGGCCCATGCTGTCCTTGCCGCTCCTGGAAGCGGAAGTAAAACGTCCACTTCCATGAACATCAAGGGTGGCATGGGCCAGATCAATTGGTGTCAGGGGCTGGATCTAGCCCAAGGGCCATAGTTTGGACACCCCTGGTTTAAGCAGAGAAAACTTTAGTCTAAAAATCTATCTCATCACGTTGCAAAACAGATTGCAAGACACATTATACTTCCGCTTCTGGAGGGAGGAAGCACATGACCAGCCCGCTGAATTACGTGACTGGCCCACTGAAACAGATGACCAACCCATGGCCCAAAAAGTTTGAACACCCTTGATCTAAAGACTCGCAGACTATCACAGTTAACAAGAGAAGAGTTAACTTTGTTGAAATTCAACTAGCCCGACCCAGCAGCCAACGTGAATGAATGCAGTTTTAGGGTTTCTGTGGAATAAGTTAATTTTCTATTATTAAACTTCCCATAAAAGCTGTTTCCCCCTCATTCCATTTCATAATGTTACACGTAGTCAAATTCTAAGGATTTCAGAGCTGGCTTGATAGTTTGGTGGTTTAGGTATTTGGCTGCAGAGCCAGAGTTGGGAGTTCAGTTCCACACTGTGTCTCCCAATAGAACAGCCACCCTATATTGCCTTGGGCAAAGATGCACAGTTCAAGGGCATTCCCAGGAGAAGGGAATGGTAAACCACTTCTGTGTATTCTCTATCTAAACAACCCACAAACAGGTCACCATAAGTCACTTTTGACTTGACGGCATGCAGAAGCAGAAGCAGAAGCAGCAGTACACAATCCACCAGATGTTCACATCAGAGTTTTGCTGGAGGTTTCTGGACACTAAGATAATGTGGCTGGTACCTAGTAGTGATACTCTCTGTAACTGTTCTATTGTGATCTTACCTAGCAGCAGCAGCAGCAGATCCTAGCCCGGGACCTAAATTGTTGTTGTTGTTATTGTTGTTGCTGCTGGTGGTGGTGGTAGCAGCAGCAGCAGCAGCAGCACTAGTAATAGTAGTCCAGGCATTGTGTGGGGCTGTTCGTGTCTTTGGAAGAATCTGATCCTTTTATGTTTCCTGTTTGCATGCTTTGCTTCTCAAAGTGAATTGATATTAGTTTTGCAAGCTATGTATTTCATAAATATTGGGGACATTTTTATAAAGCTACTTGTCTCACTCCATTGATGGAGGCAAGATATCTGTTAGAACTTAAAATCTACCTATCATAGTGCCTCATGTTCAGACAAGAGCAACAACAAAAGAAATTTCTGTTTCTCCCCCAGATGTAACTCTCTTGCCTTCAAAAATATGACTCCATCCTCATCATTCTTGATGTAACTCCTTCCTCGTGTGGATCTAATTCAATACAAGCACATATCCTGCAGTTTCTTGCCCAGGACTCCCATGCAGTTTCCCATCCAGGCATAGATCATGTTGAAATCTACCTGACCAGGAATGCCTTTGGCCTGATGAGGTAAGGCAGGGTAGCAACGGGAATTCTAATGGAGCTCAGTAGAATTATTGAGAGGGGAGTCCTCTCCATCCCAAGTTGTGAATATGCTGCCTGAGAACTCATTCCCTACTTCGGAGAACTTCTCCTACTAAGTTTTGTCTTTGCTTTTGAAACATCTAAACCAAATTTGTCCTCTTGAATTTTAGCAGTTGCAAGGCAAGTAAATTATGATCCTTTTTTAAAAAGCAGTTGGGGCCTTGAAGATCCCACACAAATGGCCAGTTTGCTCCCTCCAGTAAATGTAAGTAGGTAATAAAATATTTTTAACACAGCTGAAATTAAAGAAAAATAGAAGGCTGGTTGATTCTACCGCCTTCCCTGCTCTGAGCTAATTCTAGTCCTCTTGAGTCTACGTATTATAGCATTAGCCCCCATAGAGGCTAAAATGAATTCTTCCATTGCCCATAAGTAGCCCATGTGTGAGCATGTATGTGACTATCACATAATGTGGCATTACTTGTCATAAAGAAAAGACCTTTTCTTTCTGGAGGCATTTTTACCTCTGAAACAGACAAAACTTATTCATTAATAAAAGACAGAAGGAATGGCCCAGGTGATACACTGTGAGATCTCCAAGCATACATCTGCAAGTGTTAAAAACTAAGAATTTTGATATTTAGTCCTTTCTCTGTGGATGGTGTTGCTTGCCTTCCCAATAGTAAATTCAACTACTGTATATGTATACAGTTTAAGCTATGTACACAAATTGTAGTAATACCCCTTTTATCATTTCCCTCTTTTCCACCCCCTCTAGAAAAATAACCCTGCATTTGCTCTTCTACCCTTCACTAGACTTGATAAAAGCCCAGTCATTGGAAAACAGTAAGACAGGGGTGCCGAATTCAATTTCCATCCAAGTCACTGTGTTTAATTTTAAAAAAAAACATGAAGAAGACAACTCAACATGCCCTAAATTAAATTAAATGGTGTCTAGGCATGCTTGCCACATGTCCATGGAATCATCTGCACATGCAGACAGCACTGCTTCTTTGGCTGTAAGCACAGATGAGCACTAACTGACCCTAGAGTCAGATATGACTGGCTTTCAAGCAAGGATTACCTTTAGCTTTAGCTTCTTGTTACATTAGTGTCATTCTGACCACTCATAAGTACTTGGAATGTTGATAATACTAATTGACCTGAGCCATCTTCCTTTAAAATGTACTTGAACTATCAAAGTTGGGGAAAAGTATATCCTTGGATCCAGTTGTCAACATCCTTCTCATTGGTGCCAATGGAACTTGCAGTGTAACATTTGGAGGGCCTACCCTGCATCAAGAGAACAGTTCTCCAAAGCAGTGTTTCCCAGCCTTTGGTTTTTGGACTTCAATTCCTAGAAGCCTAAGTCAATTCCCGAAAGCACTGATCAGCCAATGTACTGTCTTGGGCTTCTGGGAATTGAAGTCCCCCATGGGGCCTGTGCCCCAAATTAGGAACCACTGTTCCAAAGCATTATGGTTGAAATTACATAATGTTGTTTATTCAAACCAGGAAAGTTAAGCGAATGTGCACAAGTGAACAAGTGTATGAAAATATGACAAGCTATTAATAATGACTACCAATTAACTCATATTCACAAGTTTTATCAATCCAATCACCATGTCCAAACCAAAGAGTATTCATGTTAAGAAAGCGTTCACTCTCCTTGCTTGGATGTCTTGTGGGATGAGAGACTTCACCTCATTCAGGGTCATAACCAGTGATGGGATGACAAAAATTCTACTACCACGCCATGACGTCACGGACGTCATGGGCGTGGCCAATGGCATGACGTCATGACGTCACGGCCGACGTCATGACGTCATGACGTTGTGGGCGGGGCCAAAATAAAAATAAATAAAAAATAAAAATAAACATACACACACACCCCTCCCTCTCAGCCCACCCACCCAGACACAAATAAATAAATAAAATAAAAACAACCACCCACCCAAAACACAAATAAATTACCCACCCACCCCAAATAAAAACCCCTCGCTTACCTTTCTTGGGACCCGGCACCCCGATTGCTGTCCACAGCCGCCGCCGCCGCCGGAGCTGCCTGCACCCCTGTGGCGTCCTCCTTGGGCCGGTACCTTTTTAGCCCGGCTCCGGCCATGGCGAGGGGCGACGGGCAGCCGCGGCTGCCGCGCCTCCCTGGGCCGTCCCCATGCCGCACCGCCGCCGCCTACAGCTTCCTCCTCCGCAGCGCGCGGCAGCCGAGCTCAAAAGGGACCGACCCAAGAAGGAGTCCACAGGGATTCAGGCAGCGGCAGCTCCGGCGGCGGCGGGCGGCGGCTGTGGACGGCGGGTGCAGGCACCCGGCCCACAGGCGCCCGGCGGAGGCGGCGGCAGCGGTGTACCCCGCCGGGCGTCCCCAGGGCATGGGGCTTGTCAGCAGCGGACGGCCGAGGCAGCCCTCAACGTGCCGCGGGGAGGCGCCCCCCTCAGAGGGCTGCTGCCGCCGCCGCTGCCCTGATAGTTCTAAATGTTTTGAAAATCGGAGCGAAAATGGCTCTAATTGACTGCGCATGCGCAGAAACTCAATCTGACGCATGTGCAATGCGTCAGATTGAGTTTCTGCGCATGCGCAGTCAATTAGAGCCATTTTCGCTCCGATTTTAATTTTTTTTTTTCTTTCGGTCAGGCGTCCGGAACCGGACGCCCCAAAAGTGGACTTCCCCTCACGGAGAACCCTCCGGGATTGGTCTTACCGGTTCCAGAGATCCGTCTGGAACCGGTGACATCCCATCACTGGTCATAACCATGTGGAGCAACTGGGTTTTCTTCCAGGCACCAAATTTATAAGGTGAACTCCTTCCCTCAGTCTTCCAAGATTGACCTGGCAGCCCAGTCCGTTCCCATAGTAGATCAGATGGAGGAGGACCAGGCCTTTAAAGTGAACCCAGTTTTCAGCAGACCATGCAGCTGGTAAACAAGGCCACCAGAGTTAAACTGATGAAACGTGGTTGGCATTTCAGTCCCTGATGCAGTGGAAGGCAGTCCTACTTAATGTCGAGACCCAAGCATAAATAGAGGTCTATCTGCATTGCATAGATAGAGCAGGCCTCCCACCTCAGAGGAGAAATCTACATGGGGCTGAATTGGATTGGAGATGGTACAGAAAATCTGGTTATTAATATATATTGCATGGTATGTTGAGACTGTTGTACTTTGGACGCATTGTGGGAAGAGAAGATTCACTGAAAAAACAATACAGTACTCAGAAAAACATTGAGGGCAGCAGGAAAAAGGAAAGATCAAGTATGAGATGGATTAGCTCCATAGAGGAAATACGGCCTTGATTTTACAAGATCTGAGCAGGGATGTTAATGCTAGAACATTTTGTAGGCCATTTTGAACATAAGACAGAGGTGATATGGCAGTCTATAAAAACAAAGCAGGATGTGGATATAGGTGTGGATATACTAAGTACACTTTTAATATGTTTTCATAGCTCTGAAAATGCTCCCTTGCAGAGGAGGGGAGATGCTTGTAAGGTGTTTGGTGTTGTAATTACCTCTTGGAATATTTTCACATTATGAATTACATGGTTGTGCTGCTTGCCCTGCATGGCAGAATTGCTACTTATACCTGTTACCTCACTCCAAGATGTTAAAGTTGTAGTGACCTTTCCCAAACCTCTTATGTTTCCTTTACAGCACATTTCTGTTAATATGACTGCATTTGTACTAAAAAAAATATATGCAAAGGATTCACTTCTCTTGTGTTAACATAACAAATCATAGTTCGAAGGGCAAAGGATAAAAGAAAAGAGGAATGCCAATGTGTCTTAAATTCCCTATACCTTTATTTGTATTGCATATCACCCCATCAGCAATGGGAAGTTACGGTAAGTGTTTTATTTTGAAGCATTTACCCAGTTTATTCTATAGTTGAACCATAATAAATTAATCCTGTTTTTTTACAAGAATTATAACTGACATGCTGTCATAGCTATACATGTACAACCTTTAGAATATACATAATACTTTGAAAGCTGTCACATTTGGTACTGTTGTAAACATCACCCAGGGTTACTAAACTGTAATCAATGGATGTACTTCAGAGATAAACTGTGGTGTCCCCCTTTTTTGATCCAAGAAGAAAATAATTCTTTCCTCAGAAATCTTTCTTCAAGATATGTCACTGATACTAATTTGTCGGGTGGAGAAACAAAGCTAAGAACAGTAAAGAATACTATGGCACTTCAAAAGGTACCAAGAATTTAATAGCTGAATCAGGGCCAGATGACTGTGGTCCTCTAGCTACATATAATTGGATTCCTTTCCCATCCCCCTCTCATTTGTGTTGATGGTAGTGGCAATTTTATCTGGCATAGGATTCCACCAATGGCAGGCCCATTATATCAAATGCCGTATAGCAGGGATGCCCAAACTACGGCCCGCAGGCCAGATCCAGCCCCTTATGCCAATTCATCTGGCCCATGCTGCCCTTGTTGCTCCCGGAAGCGGAAGTAAAATGTGTCCTCACTTTTTGAATAATAAGAATTATGTGTCGGGGGGGGGGGGGTGTCAGGATTTTAGAGATGCTTAGGTCGGGCATGGCCAAAAAAAGGTTGAGAACCACTGGCCTAGACCAAAGAGGCATGAACAGAACATCAGTTACACTGATTTAGTTAAACTTTCTGAAGTGATAGCCATGTTAGTCTGTGCAAGCATATCAGAGAGTAAACAAAAGAAAACAACAACAAAAGACAAAAAACATTGTGACACCTTAAAGACTAAGTCCTGTATTTAAAAGTGAGCTTTCATGGATCACGTCCACTTTGTCTTATGTCTACATATTTTATCCATTCCAGCCTTCCTCTGATCCCTGATTTATATATATTCTTAGTTCTTGATATTGGCAGTTAAAAAAAACCGAGCTTTCTTTTGTTAAGAATATATGATCCCTAATTTAGTAATACAGTAAAACCGCACATAAGGAACGCCTCGCTTAGAGAGTAACTCACTTAAAGAGCAGTATTTTCTCTGAATGGTCACCTCGCTTAACAAAACCAACCAAAAACTCGCTTAACAAATAAATCGGGTTTCACACTCCCCCCACCAGAAGTCACAATTGGTCACTTACAATGGTGTTTCACTTAAAGAGCAAACTCGCTTAAAGAGCAATTCCATGGAATGCATTATGCTCTTTAAGTGAGGTACCACTGTACCTCCAAGATTGGAAAAAACTTCTAAATTCACTATTTGTGGAAATAAACACCAAATTTCCCTTTTACATAGGAAAAGCCAAAACAATGATTTTTCAAAAAAGTAAGTTTACACATAGAGGCTAGAAAAGCCAAAAAATATGCCCTGATCCTTGTATTTTGTTGCACAAGTCTCATTAAAAAGTCAATCTCCTTCATTATTTTGGTCAGTGATGTTCTGATACCTTCAGGAACAAAAGTTGCCAATCTCGGTCCACAGAAGCATTTAGCAGTCCCTGAAGATTTGACTGAAACTAATATAGTCTGTAACACATCTTTAATCTATACATGCACAAAGGTGATCAGAAGTAAACAGTTGGCAAACAGGCTTCAGAGGTGAGCAGGGTTGTTTTTGGACCAGCTGCAGCTTCCAAATAAATAAATTTCAGTAACAGAGCTCACTGCCACACTGTGAACTTTGTGTGTCAAAATCGACAGCTCACAGCTAGGAGATATGTGTCCAAAAGACATGGATGACAACATTCCAGCTGTCCACAAATGAAAAAGGGCCAGCTTGATGATGTCCACACTTTGCTCAAATACAGTGGAATGGTAACCATGAAACAAACAAAAAGAACTGTTCCAGATTTCCTTTTTGCCTTTCTCAACTTTCCAAAGAGCAAATCATCATGCATAATGTATTGATTCTCATCTTTGTGAAAGATGGTTGATCAGATCCTGGTGGTTCTGCTACCAGCGGAAGCTCTAGTTATTTATCAAGGTATTTTCTTAATCATTAATGCTATCTGTTACCATGGGTTTTAATGAATTGCTTTAAATAGGTTGGCTGTTTTTCTATTTTATCATTTTATTTTATTTTATTTTAACCATTGGCTTTATTGCTATTGATCATGCTACTTCTTGACAAAATTTATTCATTCCTAGCCAGGACATTGTCTTGCAGCTAGACAATGATGGAAATGTTATGTAGAAGAGACACCAGCTATTAGATCAATTAAGTCAAATGAAGTAAAATGAAAAGTAGTGTCAAAATGCTCAAATATATAATATCCATAAAAAATATGTGTCCCACTGAGTTTTAAAATGTGTGTGTTCTTGACCTACGTTTTGCACCATATCCAGAATTCATCCAAGATGAAGCCACAACTAGTTGAAACACTTTTATATAGGAAATCCAAGATGGCAAGAAATATGTCTTTCTAGGTCAAGAGATATTGTAACAATAGTAACTGGAGTGATTATTCCCAGGCCTGCTCATCTACTCTCCTGATTGTCTTCTTCAAAATGTAAACAAAGATGAAGATTATGAAAGCAAAAGCTAGACTTGACAATCTGTTTTATTTATCACATCTCTAACAACATGTAATATGCTTTTTAGCAAAAGGTAGTTATATTTTCAAAAGTTGTTCTTTTAGGTCAAGTTGTAGGGGATATTCATAGTGGAAATGCCATGTAAAATAAGTGCCAGCTATTAGATTCATTAAGTCAAATGAAGATCTGAACTTATCCATATTTAATTAAAGCAGTTAATACATGAAGTGTTTTTTTAAATGCACATAACTTTGTATTACTGTTCACCATGTTAATGTCTTGCATTAAATGCCTAGATCAGATACTACTTTATTTTACATTCAGATTTTCCATAATCATTCTTAGTCCTTTTTCCTCCATCATAAATATGTAGTTTGTTTTTAGCTTGTGGGATTAAACACAACCTCGGGTTTTTTTTAACACAAAAAAAAAATCCTTTCCACTTTGCTTCTTCTGGAAGAATCCCCAATCCCCTGGCATTTCTCTATCTCCCAGAACATGTTAATACTGCTTGCATTATTGCAGGATTACTATACTGAATATACTCTTGGTATTATAGTGCATAATGTTGCTTTAAAAGATTAACCACTCACAGAGAGTTGCATCTCAGAACTAAGTAGGAGGCAGATATAAAAAGAACAGAATGTAAAATGATTGGCTGGGTTGATAAGGGTGTGCATTGTTAATAATGAGCTTGAAGAAGTATGATACTCGGTGAGACCCAACGCTCTGTTGTTGGCATGTTACCAGCTGACAAATAATTCAGGGTGGGGATAGGATACACTGTTTTTATATATCTATGGAAATGATGACAAATATCCACTTATTAAATTTGGATTGATAGAACAGTAGTTGTCAGTGTTAAACAATAAACCATGAGCAAATCTGAACTCATTACTTCCACTTCTAGAGTTTTCCAGGGAAAGTGCAGGCTGGTGAAGAAATGATAGTTAGCTCAGCCTGTCAAGATTCATTTCTTTTAGAGCTCCAGCCTTCCCCTGATGCCATCTAATGGTTTCTTGAAATACCAAAATGTTTTTGCATTAATAACGTTACCTATTGTGCTTCTGCTAAATGGGTTTTGATGTCAGGCATATGCATGGTGTGCACTCTTCTCTCTCTCTCTCTCTCTCTCTCTCTCTCTCTTTCTTGGCAAAAAAAACTGAGGAAAGAAAAGAAGAAGCAGAAGGGGAAAAAGAGACCTACCTGATTTTGCTATTTGTTTCTACTTCAGGCACAAAATGGCATCTTGGAATCTAGGAGACATGACCATTTGCACCCTTGATTTATTTTATTTGGGGGGCCTAGGATCACTTTTAGCCCTAAATAACAGTTTTTATTTCATTTGTTTGGAAATCAAGGGTAGTGTGTGCCTTTACTGTAAAGCTATGCAAAGCTTGATGCTTCAGCACAGCCTATTGCCTAAAGTCACCTGAACACAGCACCCAGCAAAGTCTGACAGAACTGCCTTCAAGGAATTGACACTATTTGTTCTTTCTTAGCCAGCACTGACTCTCACGGCTGCACTGGGATGGATATGAAGCATGTCAATCTCTCCCCAGTATGTCTGTGGAATTCAGAAGACCAACTACCAAAAGCCAGTTTGCTTTGCACTATGTACCAAAGTGTGTCCCTATACCCTTTGCACTAATGAAACTCATCAGTGGCATGGCTGCCCTGTGTACCTCATAACTTTACAAACTAATACCAAATAGGATGGATAAACACTGTAATGGTCCTCTCCAGTTCAAGCATACAGGATGCTCATATCATTTACAAAAACTTACCGTATTTGCCGGCGTATAAGGCGACTTTTTTCCCCTGGAAAAAATGCCTCCAAGTGGGGGGTCGTCGTATACCCCGGGTACACTTCAGTTGGACTCACCTTCCCGTCGCTATTCTTGTGGTCCGGGAGGGTCTCGTCCCTGCATCGCGCCCTTGTTGTCCCCGGCTGAGATGCCTTCGGATCGGCCTTTCAAGCAGGGGCGGAGCAACCGCCCGCATGGCATCTTTCCCCCCCTTCGCTCCTCCATGCTGAGGGAATTGAAGGCTGCCGGCAGCAGCTCCGGCCATATGTGGAGGAGCGAAGGGGGGGGGAGAAGAGGCCATGCGGGGAGCCACCCCGTTTCCCCCTCCGTTCTGCAGCAGCACCCGCTGCCCAGCCGCCGCCCTGCGTGGCTTCCCACTGGAGCTTTCCCTATCCCCGCTGTGGAGGGTGCTGGTGCTGCTAATTCTGTGGCCGCCGCCGCTTCCTCCTCCTCCTCTGCCAGCCTGCATTGCCAAGAGCAGCGTCGCCGGGGCCGAGGGCTTGCTTGTGGGCAGCGGCGGCGACTGTTGCAAAGCCGCGCCGGGCAGCGTCCCCTCCTCACAGCCGTGCGGGCTCTGCGTCTCTTCCCCCCCCCCTTCGCTCCTCCATGCCGGAGGAATGGAAGGTTGCCGACAGCATTTGATTCTCCCGCCCAGGAGCAGCGAAGGGGGGAGGGAAGAGAGGCAGAGCTCGCACGGCTGTGAGGAGGGGGCGCTGCCCGGCGTGGCTGAGCAACAGTCGTGCGCGCGTGCGTGTGTGTGTATGAGAGAGAGAGGCCTTTTGTGATTCCCTTTGAACAAGGGCGATCTCTTCCTCCCCCTCCCCTCCCCTCCCCTCGGCAGCAGAGGAGGAGGAGGAACAAAGGGGAGGGGCTGTGCTGCTGCTGGTTCCTTCCTCCAAGAGGCGAAAGGGAAATTTCTGCCGAGGGAGATGAAACCAAGGGATTCCTCTCTCCCCCCCCCCCCCCCGGCCTGGCTGTTCAGATCATCTCTTGCTATTACCAAGATTCTCCCTCAACTGTCCTCAAGGCAGAGTAAGTTTTGCAAAAAGAAAACGTTACTGATTTCCCTCTCCATCCATCCACCTACAACTCCTATTTCCCCCCCCCCAATTAGCCTCTCCAACCAAACTCTCAATAAACAGCTAATTACCAGTATATCTTAAGGCCACTCCCCCCCTTCCTATCCCAGGTTGGGGTGTGTGGGTTTGCAATTAATGGCTGCCTCATATTCCTCCTCTCGCTCTTTAGTTTGATCCTGGCTATTAACATCTGAAGCCATAAACTGGGGGAGGGGGGAGGCAGGGGGTGAGATGGGTGGCCAGTGTAATGTAGAAAGCCCTGAGGAGTGGGCTTAGGCTAGGACTGAGCCAGAGCTTCCCAAGGGCCAAGAAGAGAGTCGCTGAGGGAGGGTCAGTCAAGATGTCTCCTTTGCCAGTTGTATCTGACTGTAGGTTTTGGTGCTCATCTCTGCTTACAGCCAAAGAGCCAGCACTGTCTGCATATGTTTCCATGGTCATGTGGCAGGCATGACTAGATGCCATAAAGTAAAGGTAAAAGTTGCCCTTGTTCAAAAGCCAGTCGTATCTGACTTTAGGGTTTGGTACTCATCTCTGTTTATAGCCAAAGAACCAGCACTGTCTATATATGTTTCCGTGGTCATGTGGCAGGCACAACTAGACAGTGGAAAGTAAAGGTAAAGGTCACCCTTGCTCAAAAGCCTGTCATATCTGTCTCTAGGGTTTGGTGCTCATATCTGTTTACATCCAAAGAGCTAGCACTGTCTGTGTCTGCAAATGTTTCTGTGGCAGGCACAACTAGACACTAGAGTGTACAGAACGCTGTTTACCTTTACCACCAAAGGGATACCTATTGATCTACTTGCAAATTTCTTTCTTTTGAACTGCTAGGAGCTTGGAGATATGCCAGGAGCTCACTCCATCAGTATTCAGGTCTTGAACTGCTGACCTTCCAGTTATCAAGTTCAGTATCTTAACTGCTAAACCACCAGTCCTTTTTGGTCACAATTGGGGGGGGGGGGGGGCTTTGATTTCTGTCATCTTTCCTTACTTCCTTTCCTGGCTCCTAGGCATGTGCAGAAATACTGGATATAAAACACCACCCCACCTCCATATTTGCAAAGAAAACCTCCACTGGGTCCCTTTGCTGCCCAAAGCCTCTGCTACTTGGTGGGTGGCTAAGAACATGTGCAGAGCTCCAACCTGGCTCCTAGGCATGTGCAGAGTACAGACTGCGGGGAGCATGAGGAGGAGAAGGAGGGGGAGCACAGTCTAAGAAGCCCATTCTACCTCCCTCCCCATCGACACATTGCAAAGGTTCCACCAATCGTAGATGCATGTCATAAGCATTTGAATATAAATTAACATGCTGAAATCAAATCTGATGTTCTTTTACGTTTTATTTGGTGTGTGGAAGGTGTGTGGAAAAGGGGGTCGTCTTATACAGCGAGTATATAACAAAAACTATATTTTGAGTGAAAATGTTGGGGGTCGTCTTATACGCCCAGTCGTCTTATACGCCGGCAAATACGGTATATATCTGATTAATTGTGTGTATGTTTGTCTTTTATTTTAAGCTTGCAATACACTATAATATCCTAATACACATCCCCTGAAGCCATTTGACATAAGAGGATCTATGCAAACAAGGACACAAGAGCATAAAAGGGGCCTTGCTGAGCTAGACCAAAGGTTCTGTTGCCACTGTGGTCAGCCAGACACCCCAGTGGGGAGCCCGCAGGCAATGTGTGAGGGCAAATTTCATCCTTCTGCTCATGTCTCCCAGCAACTGCTATAAAACACCATGCCACCTCTGATGGGAGACAAAACATATAACATATAACAATCATAACTAGTAGCCATTAATCAAATTATTGTCCCTGAGGTGATGGCAGAGAAGACAATAAAACTAGGAGGCTTGGAGGTTGAACAGGCCGAGGGCGTTTTTCCAAAATTTCATCATGAGGCACTCCTCACCCCCATACAACAAGCTGTACAGCTTAAGTAGGAGAATCATTGTCTTTCCAAGGATAGCCTTTTTGGACCTGGCTGTTTAAGGGATCTTGTTTCTGATGCAAACAACCATTAAAAATAATAATTTCATGTCAGAAATTATTCTGGGTTGAAAGGATTTTTGTGGAAGAAACTCCGCTCAGGGAACACCCAAATGAGGCTCCTTTCATGTCCCCAAGAGCTGGGACAGAGACAGGGGCTCAATCCATCATGCAGTACCTGGGTCTTGAACTGCCGACTTTCCAGTCTTCCAGCTAACAAGGTGAGCTTCTTAACTACTCAGCCACTGCAGCCCCAAATAACTATTAAACAGGCCTTTTGAATACCAAATGGTATGTACATTGACCACTAAAACACTTGTTTCAACCATAGGCCAGCCACTGGTATTCTCACTTAAATGATTAACAATTAAACAAGCTTGTTATAGGCATGCTTATCAAGGCATAAAAAAGCTTGCTAAATGATTATTCAGATTTCCTAGTGAATATTTTCAGTCACATCTACAGAACTGAAATTAGTCCTGAAATTCAGCAGCAATCAACTTTTGCTATACTACCTCCCCTCAACCAATTCAAAAAAAAAAAAAAGAAAAAGCCAGAGGCTGCAGTGATGATTACAGAAAGAAATGCTTAATGAGCCATTTCCTTTAAGGCATTGGTTCCCAACATGCGGCGCATGCCCCACAGGCAGTGATGGGATGTCCCCGGTTCCAGACGGTTCCCTGGAACCGGTAGGACCAATTCCGGAGGGTTCTCCGGGAGGGGAGTCCACTTTTGAGGCGTCCGGTTCCGGACGCCTCACCGAAAGAAATTTTTTTTAAAAATCAGAGCTAAAATGGTTCCAATTGACTGCGCATGCGCAGAAACTCAATCTGACGCATTGCGCATGCGTCAGATTGAGTTTCTGCGCATGCGCAATCAACTGGAGCCATTTTGGCTCCGATTTTAATTTTTTTTTCTTTTAGAGTTGGAGCCGCGCACCTTTCAGGGCGGCGGCGGCGGCGGCTGCTGCTGCAGCGGCACCGGCCCTTCTCCGTTGGCGGCGGTGGCCTGTCAGCCTGTCAGGAGGAAGCGGAGAGAGACAGAGCGGGGGAGCCATGGGGCCCAGGCTGGGCGCGGGGCGCTCCTCCTGCCTCTGCTCCTCCTATTGCTGCCACTGCTCCTACTCCTGCCGCCGTCGCGGGTCGGGGTCAGGTCTGAGGCGACGGAGAGGCCGGAGCGCCTGCTGTCCGTGTCCGGCGTCCGCTTCGGCTGGAGGAACCTGAGCTGCCCAACCTGCAAGGTCCTCTTCGCCGCCCTCGATGCCTCCATCCAGGTGAGCCTCACCTCGCCTCGCCCCGGGGAGTGGGGGTGGGGTAAAGGAGGCAAGCAGGTAGTGGGGGTGGCACCAAACCCCCCCCAACCGGACACCCGTCGTGGGGATTGGGAGTCCTTTGGGCAGGAGGACGCCCTGGGACACCTCGGCCTGCTGGCAACCCCCCCAACCCCCCCGCCCCTGCTCTCTTTGTGGCTCAAGCTGCCCCAGGAGGAGGGGGGGTCACCTTTCCTGGGCCCATCTTGCTTGCTCGACACCCACCCTCTCAAAGGGGGGGCACCTGGGCTTCTCCCGCCCTCCGTCACCAGCCCTGCCCTGCCTGGCTTGTTTTGCTGCCTGAGTTGAGCGGACGCCCCCACCCCCACCCCTTGGGTGCAAGGCACCGGCCCGAGGAGGAGGAGGCGACAGGCGCCCGGCAGAGGGTTTTTTATTTGGGGTGGGTGGGTAATTTATTTGTGTTTTGGGTGGGTGGTTGTATTTTTATTTAATTTTTATTTATTTATTTAAGTTATTTACGGCTTTGTGTGTGTAGCTGTCTGGCTGGGTGGGTGGGCTGAGGGGTGTGTGTGTGTGTGCTTATTTTTATTTTATTTATTTTTATTTTGGCCCCGCCCACAACGTCATGACGTCATGACGTTGGCTCAGCCCATGACATCATGACGTCATGACATTGGCCACGCCCATGACGTCCGTGACATCATGGCGTGGTAGTAGAATTTTTGTCATCCCATCACTGATGCCCCACAGGGCACCTCAATTCTCAGAAGCCTAAGTCAGTGTGATTTGCTGATCAGTGATTTGAGGAATTGACTTAGGTTTCTGGGAATTGAAGTCCAAAAACCAAGGGTTGGGAACACTGCTTTATGGCAAGTCTGAGCAAAATGAGTTAATGCTAGTTCATCTGCCCTCCAGCACTATTCTCCCTCTTTCAACTTTTTTTTTAGTTTTTATGGGGGAAAATTTTGCCTTGTTTTGGCGAAGAGGTCTGTTTGCCCAAATGACATCCTTCTGCATTAAGCAGTACCTTCATGGTACAGAAGAATCTGGCTCCTGTACATCCAGATACTCACTTCCTTTAATGTTCCTTCTGGATCACCAAACCCAAGTTCTCAATCTTGGGGCCCCAGATGTTCTTGGACTTCACTTCCCAGAAGCCCAGATCAGCAAGTGTGCTGACTTGGGCTTCTGGTAATTGAAGTCTAAGAACACCTGGTGATCCAAGGTTAAGAAACACTGGAGGTCATTCAGAAATACCACCTCCCTTTTGTTAAGGCACAGAGATGTTTCTGAAGCTTAGGTAATAATAATAATTTCATGTCAGAAATTATTCTGGGTTGAAAGGATTTTTGCTGGAGTAACTCCACTCAGGGGATGCCCGAATGAGGCTCCTTTCATGTCCCCAAGATCTTTACCCACCAAAATGATTCCTATTTATCTACTTGAGATTTCTTGCTTTCAACCTGCTAAGTTGGCAGGAGTTGGGGCAGAGACGGGCACTCAATCCGTCATGCAGTACCTGGGCCTCAAACTGCTGACTTGCCAGCCTTACAGCTAACAAGGTGAGCTTCTTAACCACTGAGCCACCACAACCCTGTTGAAGCTTAAGTCAGGGTAGGAAATGTATGACATTGCAGATTTATTTATTTATTTATTTAAATTTGCTTATCGCCCTCCTCCCCAAGGGGACCCAGGGCGATTCACAACACATCAGCATGGACAACAATTTAAAACCCGTTCAAAAAAATTAAAAGTTTTAAAAGTTTAAAATAAGCTTAAAAACCTATCATTAAAAACTAGGCGTTGTAGCTAGGAGGCACTGGGGGTAAATTTGTTCAAACCAGCCAGCCAGCTGGGGAAATTGATCCATCCATTCCCCAGACCTGACTTGCCAACCAGGTTTTCACTCCTTTCCTGAAGGACAGCAGCTCCGTCTGCAGACATAACTCTATTGGGAAGAGGTTCCATAGGGCTGGAGCAGACACCGAGAAGGCCCTCCTTCTAGTGCCAGAGAGGTGCACCTCTCTGGTCTATGGCACAACCAGAGAGCCTCTCCGGTCCGCTCTGGTGGGACAGACAGATGTCCTTGGGACGATGCAGCCTCTTAAGTATCCTGGTCCACTACCATATAGGGCTTTAAAGGTGATAACCAGCACCTTGAATTGCACCCGGAGGCAAACTGGGAGCCAGTGCAGCTCCCTCAACAGTGGTGAGGCATGGACATAACGCCCGCATCCCAACACCACTTGTGCAGCCGCATTCTGGACCAGCTGTAGCCTCCAAATGGTCACCAAGGGCAACCCCATGTAGAGCGCATTACAATAATCAAGTCTGGAGGTGACTAAGGCATGTGTGACCATGAGCAAGGAGTCCTGGTCTAGGAACAGCCGTAGCTGGCGAATCACACAAAGTTGTGCAAAGATTCCATTGGACTACAATTCCATCAGCCCTGGACAATGGGAGCTGTATTGTAGGAGTCGCAATTTGGCCACACCTAGGCTTAGGTATGACTTGGTTCCCAAGTTGTTTCCAGTGCCTAAATGGCAAGTCCTGCAAAAAGGTTGAGTAACAGAGGTGTACATACAACCACTGTAGTCTTGAATATGAATTCTCCGGTCCATCCTTGTTCCCTGATGTATAGCAATCATAACTAGTGATAACACCCCAGGCTGAGAGCAGCTACATGCATTGAAATCTATGGACTTGGGTGTACCTGACACAACAAGAACTGGGTCATGCACAATTTCCCTGGAGAAAGACAGCAAAGTTCTTCTAGCATGGTAATCTTTCCACTTCTCATCTTTTTGCCTTTTGACAACAGAGAGCAGGCTTTAAACCGAACTGAGGCAATACCAGTACGGCTTGTCAAGCTTGCTCATTTCCTTCCCTCTCCCCAAGCAGGAGAAATACACTTAAGCATATCTGTTGCATCTGTCAAGACTTCACATTTGTCAAACCATTAGTGGTCCCTCTGTCAACATAAATAAATCTGTCCATAAATCTTGACAAGTATAATGATTTGTTGCATTTGAAAAAGCAAGTCTCTAACATTAGACCTCGTTTGATTTCTAACATGATTGCCTTCAAAGACAGATACTTCAGTTGCTGTCTTAATCTGGCCCCTGTCAAATGATTTCATAGCTCTTGCTGAGTTATCTACTCTTATGAATTTAACCCCTGCCACCACCTGTCGTGACGACCAAATGGAACAGCAAGATATATACTAGTCTTGGAGACATCTTCTGCATGAGCTTTTCTATGCAAAAGTGTCCTCCGTCCCAAGAAGGAGGATTTGGGGAGAGAGAGATCCCTCCCTAACATGAGCCAGACCTGTTTCTTGATATATCTACCTGCCAAATCACAGCCTCCTAGCTTACTGTTTCTCTTGGAATCTGGACTTCAGCACTTACTGCTGTCCTTAACCACTTTGATTGGGCAGCTGACTGTGCTCCTTCTTTGAACAGGTTTCTTATGAAGTCGTTGGGTCACTTTTCTTGTTGCTGATCTGGGCAAACAATATCTGCTCATAAAGGAAAATCGTGCCTTTAATGGCAATATAATAAAAAATGGATTGAACTAACATGAGCTAACATTTCATAACACCAGCAGGCAGGCAATGCAATGTCTCCTACTGTTCTCAGATAGGCAGATTTAAAGCCCAGCTCACTTATTTGTGTATGTGAAAGTGTTTCACTGCTGGAAGAAAAATAGTCTGGGCTTTGCAGTTTTGCAAGGGGAATATTTGTTTTAAATGACACACAGCCCATCTAAATCCTGAAGAATTACATAGCAGTTTCAGCTTCAGAAAAACAGCTGCAAAACTATGTTTCAAAGATTTGCTTTTGTCACGGCATTCCAGTCTTTCTACATTGCCCTCACATACTTGAAGCCACACATTCTTTGTAATGAGGAACATGTAGACCATGTCAAAAAATTCACAGCTCTTCTATGATCCCTGATCACTAGATTGATGCAATCCTATCAGAACTGGAGGGCCACTGTTTGTAAATTTAAGGGTCTCCCTTGTCCAAAAGCTACCATATATACTCAAATATAAGCTGACCCAAGGTATTTAATTTTGACCTGAAAACCCAGTAAAATAGATTCACTCAAGTACAAGCCGAGGGTGGGAAATGCAACAGCTGTTAGTGAGTTTCAATAATCAAAATACATGAAAATATGGTAAAATTAATTAAATTGTTGGTGCATCTCAATATGATGCAGGCTTGGGACCCTCATGGTCATTGACCCAAGTATAAGCCATGTCCCTTTTGGGGGCTCATTTTTGGATCTAAAAAACTCAGCTTATACTCAAGTCTATACAGTAGTCGTGTCTGATTCTAGGGGTTGGTGCTCAACTCTGTTTACTGCCAAAGAGCCAACGCTGACTGTGTCTGCAGATGTTTACATGGACATGTGATAGGCATGACTATGCACTGGAGGGTACGGAACACTGTTACCTTTCCCGCCAAAACAGTACCTATTTATGTACTTGCAATTTCTTGCTTTCAAACTGCTAGGTTGGCAGGATTTGGGACAGGGGATGGAAGTTCACTCCATCATGCAACACTTGAGTCTCGAACTGCTGATCTGCCAAACTTCCAGTCATCAAGCTCAACATCTTAACCAAGTTGTCCACCCATAATTAATAAGGCTTAAGATACACCTAGGTGGAGCTATTCTCCATAGACAATTTCCTCCTTTTCTCTCTTTCTTCTTTAGTAAAATATGACTACTATACTGTTCTTTTTATCATAATGTGGCAGCCCATTGGGTGGAACATTCTACCCCAATCCCGCCAATCTCTAGTCTGTGGTTACACAAGCCAATCATCCTGTTGTTTCAATGGGCATTGCACTCACATGAGGACTTGTTGTGAGATGAACTAGGTATAGAACAAATTGTTCTGCGAACAAGATACTAGCCTGCAATGCAGGCTACAGGATACTTATCTGGATCACCACTTGGAAGTAAACAGCTAGATTGGGACAAAAAAGTCAAATGACTTCTTGAATAGGATCAGTCTGCCACTGCTTAAATCTTCGTTGAATTCTGGCTGATCTGTTGTCTTTTTGGTCTTCAGCCTCTTTCCTGTGCAATTAATCTAATAAAACCAGTGGAGCATTTCTAGAACAATGGCAGTTTCCACCTTGAATCAGAATTTTAAATGCCCCCATTTGGATAAATATGCTCTCATCTTTAAAATTTCAGTTTGGGTTTTCTTCCCTTAATTGGGAGCAATACATACAAATATCATGATTGGTATCAGCATAAGTTCCACTTGTCACTCTCTCAAATTATTCTCTAAAACTTAAAGTCAGCCATTCTTTCCAGGATATGCAAAAACAATCAACTTTGTAGCACTCCCATGTGCACATACACACACACAAAATGAAGAAACTATTTTCATCTTGTACTTTTGTGTGAACAAGGCTGTTGGAGATGCTTCTCTCCCCCTCTAAAACTAGTTTACCTCTTTTGTGATTTTCTAAACAAATGCTAACACAGTAGCTGCCCTCAGCTTTCCAACTTTCCAACATTCTTTCTTAATTCTGGAGCTCAGAACTAAATATAGGTGTATCTTCAGACAATTCAGAGTTCTCACAGACAAAAGCACTGTAGGACTATTCTTTCCTTCTCTCCTTAAAATATTTTCTTCTAAATGTTAAATTTGAAAGAAGAAGAAGAAGAAGAAAAAGAAGAAAAAATTAAGGATGGTAAGAATCCTTTTTACCATAAATATCCACATTTGAGAAGGAGAATGACTCTTCTTCTTCTTCTTCTTCTTCTTCTTCTTCTTCTGCTTCTTCTGCTTCTGCTTCTGCTTCTGCTTCTTCTGCTTCTGCTTCTGCTTCTGCTTCTTCTGCTTCTTCTTTGTCAAGGCAGATATGAAACTGCCAAAATGAAGCCACCTTTTGGTGAGTTCATTCTGCACTTCATTTCGTCTAACCTAGTCTGAGAAAGATTTGCCACCACAAGGTGGTCATTGCCTGAGTTACACTCAATTGTGGTTGGAAAATACCACAATCTTTGAGGAGACTCTTTCTGTGTACCACCTCTCACCTACTTTGATATCTCTATTAGAGTTGGTTCCAGCTTGATGGCATATAACAAGAACAAGGTAATATCTTGCTTAAAATTTATAAAATGGTTTATAATGCTAGGGGGGTAGGAAACAGTGGGCTAATTACACTGTAAAAACGTCTCTGGAAGATACTGGATTTGTAGATGACTTCTCACTAATGTGGAATGCAGCATTTATTCAAAATTCAGAAACAATGCTCATAATCCTGCTGGTTGTTTCTTCTTCTTGTGTTGTATCTGATTCCAAATATTGGCTATCATCATGGCAAACAGCCATGTGTGACACCCATACCACTGATCCAGTTCCATGAGTCACTTTCTGGCCCTGAGCCCTTTTGGCATGCAAGGTCTCCCTCAGACCCAGGCCAGTATTGATGAAGCTGCTCCCCTCCATCAAGGTGGATTCAAGTGGGGTTTAATCAACTTGGGAACCATCCCCCTTTCCTGTGAACTTTGCCGACCAAGGCTGTTAGTCCTCAAGGTGATCAGGTTAATTAATCACCACCTGATGATTAGTGCTGAGTTGCTGGCCGTATGGTCTATTCTATTACCATCACAGGATAACCTGGCCAGACTGGAGCTAGTTGTTTACAAGGTATTAAATTGAATCCATGAATTATTGCTTGCATTTGTCATTATACGCCAATTGCATGCCTTATACCAAGGGTTCTCAACATTTTCATGCCGCGTGCCAGACCACACCCCCTCAGAGAGCTGAGCTAGCCAAACACGTGGTTCCTCCCTCCATAAACACGGCCATAAAATGCATCTGTGGCTGTCGTAAACATGTTTACAACAGCTGCGGGTGCATTTACAACATGTTTACAGCTGTTTTTTGCCATTTATGGTGATGGCGGCACTGTCGGGAGTGAGGGCAGTGCATTTTTTGCAGTTTCTGTCACTTCCACCACTTCCAGTGGTGGCAGAGGGAGGGAGGGTGGTTGTTCCACATGAAATGATGCCGTGAGCCAGGTCTGGCCCACAGGCCATAGGATGCGAATCCCTGCCTTACACAGATAGAGGAATATACATTTGCACAGATAACAGATACTGGCAGCCAACAGTAGTAAGGCAACACAAAGAAGAATTAGCTTTTTGTGCCATTGTATCACATTGGTGATAACACATCCAGGCTTCTGTCTTCTGTAGCGCTTACCCTTTCCTGAAAAGGGGGTACAGGGATATCTGCATCAGAAGGTATTTGCATTAAAAAATTCTTATGGCAAAAGAAAATGGTTGTGTAAGCCAGACTGAAGCTTGTCATCCCAGCCCTTTCTGTCTGGAACAATCATATTTTTATAAGAACGAAATCAACTAGGTTTCTTTTAAAAATATATATATCATGTTTAAGCTAAGAATGCCTTGCTGCAGGCTGTCAACATAGCTCATAATGTATGCTGCCTGTCCAATCTGACAGACAATTTGCATATGTATGGGATGCTCTTTCGAAGTTCCCATATACATCTATAAATGAAAGCACTAGGATTTGTAAGACATTGATCTATGGCAGAGAAAGAATGTGGAGCAATACTTTTTCTTATGCTCTAAAGCTCTACCTTCATACAAAGTGGCATAGAGGGGACAAGGGTTTTTGAGGTAGCAATGGAGGCAACTTTGATATTGGGTATTTCAGAATTGCTAGTTGGAAAGAGCATCAGCTTGCTGTGAATTGTGCACTGATTCCTTTGAATTGAAGGGTGTTTCCTCCCGCCTTCTGTGCCAATCTGCCATCCCCTTAAATTTTGAAAGCTGGAGGTTTTGCCAGACTAATTCTTAACTGGAATTATGCTTATTAAATGATGTTCATAAAACTTTATAAAATGCTTAATTTCATCTATCTCTGAGATAAGTACTTCCAAGACAAGAAGTTAAAGAAAATTTCTCAGCAAAAAAAGAAATACACTTGGGAAACACATGACACATAGGCTTCTTAGCTTTCTGATTCATCTCATGAGGAAATGGAACCACAAATCCTGTATTCTCTAGTAGTAATGGAATATATTATTTTCCAGTTAGGAGAAGCGTAACAATATATATCTCATTTGGTCATTAGCAAGCTTTACTCACCACCAGACATCTCCCTTCTATCAGACATGTTCTTTAGAGCACAACCTGGTAGAATAAGACAAAAGCAGCTCTTCTAGCAACAAGTCTATGATCTGAATAGACTAGAGATAAACCACATGCATTCATTTAAATGTGTATTTGTGGAGTTTGGTGAGGTAAGCAATCAGGATTCGTTTGTACCTTGTGAAATAAATGCTAATGGTCAAGAATTGTGAGATTTAGTTCTGAGTGGGGCTTTCCCTACTGCAACTAAGACTATGATTTCTTTGAGTTATATATAAGTCTACAATGTAATAAATTCTGGGGCAAGTTCTAGACATGGAGCAACAGGTCTGTTGACTGATCCTGGGTAAACCACAAATATAAAGCAAGCATTGTTCTTTTTCTCACAGAGAAGCCAAGGCACAAGATAATTGTCCAGTTTGACTCTGAGAAACATTTAGAACTGTTGATATCTATACTCCATAGAGGATACATTCTCAAAGTGGGAGCAAAGGTCTCTCAAGCTGCAAAGTAACAACAAGTGGGGGGAAATTCCAAAAAAATTCAACCAAATGGGAAGATTCCAGAACTCTCAGAGTCACTAGGAACTTGCAAAGATCAGTCAGGGAATAGGCCTCAGAGATGGGTTTTGATCAGTGGTGGGATGTCAACATTTTTATTACCCCACCGTGATGTCATCACAGTGTGGGCGGAGCTAACATCATGATGTCATGATGTGGGCGGGGCCAAATAAAAATTAAATATATATATATAATAAAATAAAAATAAGCACGCACACACACACACACACATACTCCTCAACCCACCCACCCACCCACAACACAAACCCGTAAATTAAATAAATAAATAAAAATTACATTAAAATATACCCACCCACCCACCCCAAACATAAATCAACCCCCACCCCACCCCAAACACAAACCCATCACTTACCTGTTAGTATAAGTGCCTGGGCAGCACCAGGTTGCAAGATGGTACCGGTTCTCTAGGATAATATGCCTTAATATAAACGTAAAACAGCTGTACCTCCTTAAGGGTTCTCCAATTGGAACAACAATTGGAACAGCACAGGTGTAGCTTATAATGATGAGGTAACTCCAAGACTTTGTTTAAAAACCCCAAGCCAGGCCGCTAGGCCTGCCGGCCGCCAGGCCTTTTTAAAATACTGTGGTAGTACATCAATATAGGTAAAGGTATTAAATACACATTAAAATGCACACAGACACACCACATCCAAAGGTGAGTCACTTACCCTGGGGAGCAGGCTATAGGGAGCATCAGGCTAGCAGCTTCTCTTCCTCCTCCCCACTTGAGAGGACAGCAAGGAGGCTGTGCATACGCGCCAAGCACTGTAGGCGTGCATGCACACCAAGTGCTTGGCACGCATGCACAGTGAGGGAACCAGTGAAAAGGTAAGCCCCGAAGGTGGTTCCCCCCAAAAGCTGTTACCGGTTCTCCAGGATACTGGGAAAAGTTACTACCGGTTCTGGAGAACTGGTGAGAACCTGTTACATCCCATCACTGGTTTTGATGTACTGTAATTTTTTGGGCATAGCAATTTTATTTCTTTGACCGTCTTAAATACGGTGAGGAGCAAATTAAAAACAATGCAATGGGACAAGATCAGTGTCATTCACACAGTCCTTGGTTGCATAAATAGTTTTATCTTTTTGAAGCTCACCTCAACAGTGTGTGATATTTCCTATCACAACTATATGAATAATCCTTTTATTCTGCTGGTTACACTTTATCATCTTCTGAACTAAGATAGCTACTAATTGACTTGTGAATAGCTGGTGGTTCTCCACTAGCTATCTTGATACTAAAGCAATCTGACATGTTCTAGCAAATTACTCAGTCACAGCCATATCAGTACCACTTCCATTAGTTAAAATAGTGACATCTCCAACTTCAACTGAACTGACTTAGATTTTAAGACTCCATTAAAAACTAACTAAACTCTTATTTACTGGCTGTTCCATCTGCAGTAGCAATAGGTATTTGCAATACAGGTTCCCATCATTCCATGGGCTAGTTTAGGCTCATTTAAAATAGGAATGGACAGCTGTCCCCCTTCCCGTTCATAACAAACTGAGATTGAGGAAGCTTCTAATGCAACTCAAATTTATTGCAGAGATGTTCCCACAAATACCAATGTGGGACATAAACAGCTTCTCCTAGAGCTCTTTTAACACCCATCCCTTGGGTAGCTAATTCTAGCACTGCCACTTTTTAAAGTATTGATCTGGTCAGCCAGTCCTTCTTTGGATCCATCAAAAGCTATGTACAGGCCAGTGACCACTCAGAGACTCCAAGGAACAGGGGGTATTGATTGGGCCCCTGGTTGGGCACTGGAAAGGTTGCACTGTCTGCTTACAGAGCCTCTCCCAGCACCCCATCTTTCCCCAATATTAGGGGTTGTGGGAGGTTTGCTCATGGGCTTGCTTGTCTGCAATCTCTTGAGGTCCATTGAAGTAAATGCTAGGGTCTTCTTTCATGAGCCCTATCCCAGGGGGAGCTTGTCCTCAACCCCACCCCCAGGCTTATTGGCCTCCTCTCTTCATCCTTGTGTCTTCTTTCCCTCTCCTCATTCATTCAGCTCCTTTCTCTCCATACCTGTCTCTTGTTTGCACTCCTCCACCTTGACCACCAGCCCACAACCACAACCCCCTTTTCAAATTCCTCCAGCAGGTATGCCTCCCACCTTCCCCAGGGGATCTCCACCAAGGTTTCAGAAGTTCAGGTTACCTTACTATCCTCTTCCCCAGCCCACCAAGGAGCTGCATGTCAGGAACACCAAGTCAGGTCTTCCAAGGGGGAACAGGCCATCCTGGATCTGTGGCACTAAATCACAGCAATTTTTAATTTTGCTGTGCACACAGCTCTTGGCCAAATGTCAATTACTCCTCAGCCTAATTTGAAAACTCATTTAAAAGGAATCGGCCCAGACTTGATGTCAGGACTGTAGCCAGGATTCTAGATGTGAGTGGGTGAACACACCCACACACACACAGAGAGAGAGAGAGCCAGGAGTTTGAGGGTGACAAACTGCTAATTCAGGGTGGGAGACACACACACCCCTGACCACCCCCTGGCTATGGCCCTGCTTGTTGTCTCTCTCTACAGTGTCATTGTGGAAGACTTTTGTCATAGAGAGGTTTAGTGGTGGGTATCAGTTTTCCCTCTGTCTCTGATACTTAGGCTACTGCTAGAAAGTGGAAGAAATCAGCTTCATCTGGCTGTGCTATATGTGTGACTGGAGGTTGCTTCAAAAGTACCCAGATATTGTGATCAGAACTTCAAGGTCAATCATCTGGTGTGACAAGAGTGCCCAAGCTAGCAAGTCTAGAATGAGTTTATACTTTGATGTCTGGTTTTCTTATCATTTTGCACATTAATGAGATGTTTTATCATTTTGCCAATTAATGTAATGTAAACATAGAACAGGTTCACTTCATTGCTATGCCATCAAAAATAATATAAAAGCTGAGGATCTTTGTTTGCAGTGTCTCGGCAGAGAGCTAGATCCCAGAAAGATGCTGAGCACTTGTTGATTGCAAAGGTCATCTTCTCACCACTTTGGCTCAGGCAACAACTCATTTCACCTTTGCCCCAAAGTGAGATGCTCTGCTCCATACACATAGTTTACCCCTGTATGGAAGTGTTTTACACACACACACACACACACGCACGCACACGCACGCACGCAAACACACACACACACCATTTTAAAGTTTGGAAACACTGTGAGTTGGTTCTCCTATACTTCAGCAGTCTAGTCACCAGCACCCTCTTTCCCACTAAATATACAGCAAGGATGAATGGCTGAAACCTCAGCTTGTAATACAAAGATGGAAACAAAGCATTTTTGTAATGCAGAACTGCCACCTGTTCTTCAAAGCTGAGGTGAGAAATGGAAGAACATTTGGTTATGCTTCTCAGAAGTAACAATTACTGTAGTTGTGTTTTCATTCAGAAACCCTATCTTGGCACTGATGCCTTTCTCAGGCCATATATTTCATGAAAGCAGTTGCCTTTAGTAAAAGAACTAAGAGGCAGGTGTTCAAATCAACTTCTTTCAGCACCTCAGGTGACACATTTATACTGTCCAGTCCCAAATGGACTAATTTCAACCATGACCACCACAGTGTCATTGGGCTAGTTGTTATATACAGTATAACCTCAAGATACAAAATTAATTTGTTCCTAGAAGGGTTTTGTATCATGAAAATTTCATATCTCAAAGTGCAGTTTCCCATAGGAATGCATTGAAAAATGAAATAATGCATTCTGGAGGTGAAAAAAAATTCAAAAATCACCTCCCCACCACCCAATCGCCCCACCTGGGGAGATTGGGATGAGGGAAGAATGGAGGATTCTTTGAATCCCTTTTTCCCATCACCCGACCACCACTTTTAAGCTACTAAAATGCGGCAAAAAAAGCAGTGAAAAATTCAAAAAAAAAAGAGTGGAAACCTTCTTTTTACCCTCCCATGGCGACGGGAGGGTATGAAACACATTTCTGCTCCATTTTTGGATTTTTTCACCACTTTTTAGGTTGTCAAAACCCTGGGGATTTTTTTTGTATCTTGAAAAAATCATATCTTGAAGCTGATTTTTTCTGAGATTCCCATTGTATCATGAGTTTTTTGTCAGTTGAGCCATTTGTAACTTGAGGTTTCACTGTACCTGATTTCATATCCCTTCCTTCTCTTCCTTCCCACCAAACTCAGCACAGACAACAACTGGCTCCTATCTATTATAACCACCACCACCAACAACAAAAAACAACAACAAAACAACCCTAGCATGGATCTCAGAAAGAGCATTTTGTGTACCACTGGAATCATCTGGACCAGGGGCAGGATCTACAATATAAAAATTATGTTATGTGCAAAACAATATTAGGTGTTCTGTTGTTAAGAAATACAAGCTCTTTCCACGAGTTTTGAAGTACTTCCCAAATCTACCACATTTGGTTATCTTTTTCTACTTGTGTTAAAAACTTGAAGGCATTCAGGAGGAAAAATATGTTGTTGTTTTTTTATGACACATTACTTGAATACACTTAAACTCTTTTCATATGGGAGGAGAGTTACAGAGCAAGTACATGCTTGGCTGCCTATTGCAACAAGAATTTGACAATTCACATGGAGGGAAAAGGTCTCTGATGTATTCATGGTTTTATATGACCTCCATCTATTTGTTTAAAAAATAATTAGCTTAGCTTAGCTCTTGTAGTGTTGTATTTCCTTTACTATTTTTAAGTACTTTTTCCTGTAGTGCTTTCATAAAAGCACAATGCAGGCTTTTATAAATGATTTCTCTATTACCAAACACTTTCTAAACTTCTGTTTTCTATATGCCTCTATAAAGGAGACAAAACATTTCTCCTGGGTTTAAATTTTAGATTAAAACTAATGGCTAGTTTTTGTTTATTTATTTCCCAGAGGAAAAACGATACCAACAACGAGAGTTTAGACACGAAACAATTTATTTCAAAGCCATTAATGTAACATATTGGCAGAATACTTTTAAACATGCAATGTATATACTCGACTATAAGTCATCCCAAAAATAAGTTGAGGTACCTAATTTGGGCCTCTAAAACTAGAAAAATGAATTGACCCAACTGTCAGGGATTCCCCTGGCAATATGTGTGGCTGGATAGCAGAGTAGCACTTTTAAGCTCTTACGCAGCGAAAGCCTTAGTGCAATAATACACACACATATGCCTTCAGTGGAAAGGTGCGCTTTACTTACAGTGAGGGGAAGACAGACATACACAGGACTATATACAACACACTCTCTCTCTCTCCAAGCCCCACAGTAGGTAGACAGCTTGGATTCCTCTGTTGGCTCCAACTCCAGGAGCACTCAAAAGAGTCCTGGTGATCCTTTAGCAGTTCTTTCTTCTCAGTTGAAGAAAAGCTCTCAACAGCATCACCTCCTTCAGTGTCTCAGTCCTTCTCAGTATATAGACTCCTTCAGAATAGCAACCTCCTCACAGATAATCTCCTCCCAGTGATAGCCTCCTTCAGAATGAATACCTCCTCACAGATAATCTCCTCCGAATAATAGCCTCCTCCATAGACCCTTCCCAGAGGGCCACAGTTATACCCTAGTGTTGCTGGGCAGATTCTCTAATCAGCCACAGCTGGGCTGTTACATGAGCATGTGGACAAGGCATGCACAGTCTGGCCATCAGTTTGAGGCTCTATTATGTACACCTGTGTTCAGAACACATGGAGGGCCTTAAAGTTGTACTATTCCACTGGGCAGCAATCTTTGTACAATACCCCCAAATGAAAAATGTCCTAACACCAACTATAAGTCGGAGGTGGAAAATACAGCAGCTGTTAGTCTCAATAATTAAAATACATGAAAATATGTGTGGGTATGTTTTTGAGTGACCCAAGTATAAGTCAAGTCTCATTTTTGGACCTCATTTGAACCTCATTTGGTGGGCTAAAAAAACCAACTTATACTCGAGTATATATGGGATTCTTTATCAAAAGTAAAAAAATTGAAGAGTTATCTTTTGGCATAATGCTTTCCCTCACTATAAATTTAGTTGAACAGTAATAAAAGTGTTTATACATTACACTGACTTAACAAGTATTTTGGATGTCTCAATGTGACATATGCTGGTTCAGTTTTGTTAGGGAAGCATCATTTATCACCATTAACACATCAGGTCAAAACATAAAGAATCCTACATATTAAATGTTAGGATTTGAGGGTGCTCTGACCACTACACCCACTGATTCTTATTCTTCTTCTTTACTTCCTCTTTTACCCCTTCAGGTGTTTAGGGAAATACTAGCAGCCTCCACCGGCATTATTGTGTTTCTCATAATATTTCTTTGATGTTGTCCCTCCACCTTCCTCTGGGTCTGCTTTGTGCACTTTGTCTTTCTCCTCTTTTCACATAAGCCTTGTAAGGTATAGACCTCCAAGGCATTCTCCCCAAATGTGCAAACCACTTTATTTGCTATTTCTGTAGGTAGTTTAAGATTGGTTCTACTCCAATTCTTTCCCTTATAATCTCATTCCTGAGTTTATCCCTTTAGTCACTCCAGCAGCCTTCTTCATATATTTCATTGCAGTGGTGACCAACTTTCATTTATGTTTTGTTGTAAGTGTCTATGTTTGGCACTGGTGAAATAAGGTGAGAAAGAATATGTTTGGTATGAGGTATTTCTTATGTATTTATTATTTAGATTTGTATGGCCGTCCAATCACCACTCTGGGTGGCTCTTAATTCCATTGCACACGACCCTGCATAAAAAGACCCAGCATTTCTTCTCTTTCCATCCCACTGATTTACAGCACTGATTTGGCTGATCTGGCTGGTCACTTGAGACACCAGCCAGATATCTCTCTCTCTCTCTCTTTTTCTCTCTCACACACACACCCCAATGTCCATTGTAACTGTATTCTCTCTTTCAGCGTTCCCTTATCCCCTCAACACTTTACACTAATGCAGGCAAAATTGAAAGGAAAAGTTAACAGGATACCAACATGATTTTTAGGAGAGAAGCAATAGAAAGGGAAAGATATTATTATTAGATACAAATCAACCATTTGATTCACATTTTAGGACTGGGATAAAATTAACAGTTCAAGCCCTAACCAAGGATCTACGAACTGTTAAGGTAACATCTAAGTATAGACGCTGTTCCTAGGAGGGTTGTTGTTTGGAGAGTTAGACTGTTCATTTCCAATAAGTCCAAAATTTCTAAATATCTAGGGAGTCCTTTAGGTATTGCTCCATGGTTTCCGATCACTATGGGAACAACAGACTTCTTCCTCCATAGATGCTTGACTTCAATTTGCAAATCATGATATTTTGTGATTTTATCCAGTTTGTGTTTTACCCAGTAGCTTCAATTTGTGTATTTCCTGGTAAAGCAATGTCAATAAACCAGACCTTCTTCTTTCCCACAACAGTTATACTGTGTCAGGTGTGTTGTGAGGCAAATGTCTATCTGTATGAATTTTAAAGTCCCACAGGATTTTGACTCTCTCATTTTCTAAAACTTTCTCTACTTGATGTTCCCAATGGTTGTTATTGCATTCAAACCCAAACTTCTGGCAAAGTTTCCAATGGATACTCTGTTATGGTGTTGCAAAAAATCAGTCTGTGAAATTTTGCTGTATCCACTGATCAGATCTACTGTTCATCCTTTTCATTACAATGCCAGCATTTGCTATTGTTGGATACGTGTTGTATTTTTGACTTCATGCAATTTGTTGACAAAACTTGTTTCTGAGCCACCAAGATAAATCCTTCTAGTTTCTTCTTCAAAACTCCTGTTCTTAACCATTCCCATGTCAGCTTTGGGTCAGCCATGCCTTCTATGTTTTTCAAGTATTGACCATGCATAGGCTTGTTTTTCCAGTTTGCAGTTTGACTTTCTATCCTTTCCTCTCTGCATTCAGCTTTCTTCTTCACTGTTTTCAAAAGTCTTCCTTTGTTCACTTTCTGAAGCATAGGCTCTTCACTTTTCTTAATGTAGTCATTCAAGCTATGCTTTTCTTCAGTGGTGGGATGTCAAAAGTTTTACAACCCCACCGTGATGGCATCACAGTGTGGGCGGAGCTAACATCATGTTGTTGTGGGCAGAGCCAACATCATGACATCATGATGTTGTGGGTGTGGCCAAAAAAAGCTAAAAAATAATTAAAAATGAAATAAATATAAGCACACACACACCCCTCAAGACTTTGCTTAAAAACTCCAAGCCAGGCCTTTTTAGGAACTGGGGTAGTAGGTCAATATAGGTAAAGGTGTTAAATACACATTAAAATACACACAGACACACCACATCCGAAGGTCAGTCACTTACCCTGGGGAGCAGGCTATAGGGAGCTTTAGGCTAGCAGCTTCTCTTCCTCCTCCCCGCTTGGGAGGACAGCAAGGAGGGCATGCGTACGCGCCAAGCACTGTAGGTGTGCATGCACACCAAGTGCTTGGTGCATATGCACAGTGGGGAACCAGTGAAAAGGTAAGCCCAGAAGGTGGTTCCCCCCGAAAGCTGCTATCGGTTCTCCGGGACACTAGGAAAAATTACTACCGGTTCTGATGAACTGGTGAGAACCTGTTACATCCCATCACTGCTTTTCTTCCTCTATTGTCTGTTTCACCTGCAGGAGAGCTCTGGCACACTCAGCTCTTGGTAAGTACAAACAATCAACTCGCTTTTTGGGTGCAGGGCATGATAAAAGGTCATTAGCTTCCCTGTTTTTCAGTCAAGGTTGTCTAATTCTATTTTGGTCCAATCTATTATTCCAGCTGAATAGCATATAACAGGAACTGTCCAGGTATTAATTGCCTTGATGATATTGCCTCCACTCAGTTTTGACCTCAAGATTTTCTGCACTTTATTTTGTAGAAGTAGTTATTTTGATTTAGTTGTGTAGCAGGTCAGAAGCTTCCAGAACTCCCAGGTACATGTATCCCTTTTCTGAAGTTATTACTTTGCTACATTCTTCATTATCTAACTCAAATCCATCACCTTTGACAATTTTGCCTGCCTATGTCATATTGGAGTTTGTTTTTATGTGAATCCATTACAGTGAGAATGGTAGCATGCTTTCTAGTCTCTCCCATTGAAACCAGTCAGACATTAAAGTGCTTAATGTACCCCAATTTCTATTAGACACAACAGTCTAGAGCTCATTTCATACAGCCTTTTCTTTTCTTTAGACCTCCACACTATCTGTTAGTATATCAAAGTTAGTTCTTGTGGAGCGAAGCAGATGTTCATAGCATGAATCCAGGCACTGAGACAACCAAGTAATGAATCATTCACCTGTGGTCTTCCAATTATATTCAAAAGTTATCAGAGAAGAATGAATTAAGATGTAACTGAGAAGAAACAAAGAAGAATGTGAATACAATATTTCCTTACTGTTCTACCAATTCTTAAGAGCAGATTGCATGTATAAGAAAAGGAAGTCTAACTTTTAATTTTGTTATCCAATTTTTAAAGTATTTTTAGTACCCCAAATTCCCAGATTACAATAAAACTGTGCACATGAGAAATTAAGTAGTATCTGGTAAGACAGTCATGAAATGTTTAAGCTGTCATTAAAATGATTGTAATTAGGACAAACTGTGTGAAAATTGTTTAAAATTGAGACCCAAGTGAATTAAAAAATTAAAGGGTAAATTATGCATTATCTTGTTGAAGGGCAGGGACTTCCACTTGTAGTTTCCTTTATGATTAGTGTAAGTTGCATGCATCAATCTCCATGGAATGAGATGCAAGATGGCAGCATATTCCTTGTACTTCTACAATGCAGACATGAGTTGTGTTTAAATCCTTCTCTCCCCACTAATTGGGGGGTGGGTGGGGTGGGATGCACAAGACCTGGAATTTCTGAAAAAGAGCACAGCCTTCGGTCCAGGGTCTAGAGCACACAGGGTGTTGTAGATCCCCATGCCCTGAGGTTGATCCCTTATGCCCTCAGATGCCAGTTACTTTATTTTATTTTCAGAAATATTTGTCAGTTGTCTGTTTTGATTTGTTGTGTGTTCTGTCATGTTATTTGATTTTTTTCTTGTACACTGTCCAGAGTGTATAACCCTATACCCAAATGGGTGGTATAGAAATGTAATAAATAAATTAAATAAAATAAATAGACAAAGAAAGCAAGTTTTCCCAGCTTAGCTTTGAACACATAAGCATAATAATAGAATAACTATGTGTCGTGAAGTCAATTCTGACTTATGGATATCCTTTCCAGGCTTTTCTAGACAGAGAATACACCAAAGTGGTTTACCTTTCCTTTCTTCTGGAAGCACCCTGAGACTATGCACCTTGGCCATGCTACAATGACAGGCTCTTCTCACAAGAGGCTCAGTGTGGAAATAAAACTCTCAATCCCTTAGCCAGATACTTAAACAGCTGAGCTATCAACACATACCATAGTCAAACAGATTTGGAAATGGTCTTGTAGGCAATATCTTAATATAGATGTAGCAGTCTTCATGCAAGGAATATCTGAACCTAATACGGGTGCATTGTCATTGGATGACTCTGATTCAGTAGGAGGTTGGACTCAATAACCCTTGAGGTTCTTTAATTCTCTTCTATGGTCACTCTCTCCAAGGAGTATGTGGGAGAGTATTTGCTTCTCTTTCTTCTTTATATCTCCACCACAGCCTTCTAGGAACTAGATCGAGAGATAATGATTGGTCCAAGGTCACCTAAACAGCTTCATGGTTTAGTGGGGATTTGAACCTGGGTCACCCCAGTCCCATCCACCATTATCATCTCTATTCCACATTGGATCATGTATAAAGGCTAGTGATCTGGGTCATAGAACTGTTGCCAAGAAACTCAAGTTAAAAAAACCTACTGTGTATGTTCAACCCAGAGCATACATCTTTAAAAAAAAACTTTGAATCTTAGTCTAAAGATGTACCATTGTGGACATCAATTTTATTGTCCCTATTCTAAAAAAAAAGTTGCAAAGTATGCCTTCCCTTATATGGGCCAGATAGAAGCAGGGTCAATCAGATTGGAATTATCATGCTGGAGGATAGCCAATTGTCCCATTGTCCTTATTAATGCACCCCTGCCCATCCCACCTACTTAGCTCAAAAGTCGTTGCCATTGTTGCCATTGCTGCAATTCGATCTGAGTATGCATTTTTCCTGCCCCAGGCCACCAAGAGGCCTGGTCTTGGAGGCCAGCTGGTTCTGGGCTGCCTTCACCCTCTGAGACAAGCAGGGGAAATGCTTCTGGCATGAATTTGTTTAAGGTGGATCTCAGCTTGCCATGAAGTGACCCACACACTATGATCTCAGAGCCTTCTCCTGCGGCATGTATGAAAGGAGACATGCAGGGTTTAACACCAGGACTGCAGTGGGCTGCTGGAGCCTTGAGGATATCAACAAGATGCATCTTCACAGCCAATCCATCTTGGCATGGCCTCTTTTGCCTCCATGACCATTGAGAATCAGAGTTCCTTCTCTGCTCATTTTGCTGTTGGGTCCAATCTGATGGTTTCCAGTGGCATTTCCTCCACTGAGTGGACCATCATCCCACCTAAAAGGGCTCATCCACCTGTAGCCATTGGTCCCTTTAGGAAGTCAGGTTATTTACCACTGCCCAACACTCAATGTTGAGTTGCTGGCTGTACAGTCTACTCCATTACAGTAACAGGAGATCCAGTCAGACATGGGGCTCAAAAGTAAATAAAGAAAAAACTGATTATCTGGGGAAAGTTCTGTAAGAGAATTATGAAAAGCAGCTTGATGCACACCAAATGAAATACCAGAAACTGGATAGGTTCTTTGGGTTTGTGAGAAACAACTGTGGGATACAAGTTTGCCTGACAACACATTACCATAAAACTTTACACCAATTTGATTGGGAGGCATGAAGGCACAAATATATAGGATTGTTGTGTTAGGCACCTTGCATCTCAAGATTGTCAGTTCATTCTCTTGGACTTGACAGACCCATAACCACTTAGTCAAGCAGTGAAAATAGTTCCGATTGTCAAGGTGATGTGATTTTACATGGTTATTCAACTGTTGATTGCTGCAATCTACAAAATGGCTTACTTACTTGAACAGTCCTTCCTACGGTGCTGAGAGATGAAGGAACTTAATCTATGTATTTGTGTGTGTGTGTTTTAAATCATGGTTTTGTTAACAAACTATGCTTTAAACACGCATACACAACCCATATCCAACAATCTCAGACTTGCTAACAATGCCATAAAACTATAATTATTATAATAATATAATATATTTTCCCTATAATGTATTTATCCTGAAGCAAAATAAATAGATTTAGGTAAATAGGAGAGGTATGTTCAGGGTCGATACAGTCTCAATTTATTAACTAGCACCTGAACAAAATGTTTTTACCTCCCAACTGTCAAGTGAAAAAGGTCATTTATGAATTTTCAAGCAAAGTAAAGAGTGCCAGATTTATTTCTTAAGTACCTGTGGATTGTGTTGTACTGCTTGTTAACAGATGCAAGTGGGCAATATTACTATTACATGAGGCAACAACAGAAGAAACCTAAGCAGTTTCTAGGCAACAGTTCAGCATTGGCCATTTGTCAGCCCAACTCCAAGATTTCCTCTGAAAAGTAAACTGAAGAAATATTGGCCAGTATATACTGTTTTCAAATGAAAGAACAAAGCATGGAACTGATTAATTGTAAAATCACTTTTTTTAATTTCTTACAAAATCTGTTGAATACTGTCAAAACTTTTCACTTTGAGAATGGTTGAAACTTTTTCTGTTGTAAGGCATGTAACATTTTGCTTATTACAAAATAGTGACATTTCTAGTTAGTGACCTGGAAGGAATCAACTCTGGCAGATTCTTTTTGAAAACTTTGACCAGCTCATGCTTCCTGGAGGACCTTTGGGCCAAATGCAATTTGTGGCTCCACAACTACACATTCATGGACAAAAGGTTGCAAGAGTGCCATCCAACCCCATTTGTATCCACATACTGGCTGCACAGGGACTTCAGTAGCTCGAGTGGTTAAGACACTGACTGAAAGGCAGCAGGACAGCAGTTCGATACCTGAGTACAGCACGACGGAATGAGCTCCTTTCACTGTCCCAGCTCCTGCCAACCTAGCAGTTCAAAAGCAAGAAATAGCAAGTACCGTAGATAAATAGGGACCACTTCAGTGGGAAAGTAAATAGTGTTCTGTGCGTTTCAGTGTCTAGGCATGCCTGCAACATGTCCATGGAGACATCTGCAGATTCAAACAGCACTAGCTCTTCGGCTTGTAAACAGAGATGAGCACTGAACCCAAGAGCCAGATATGACTGGCTTTGGAGAAAGGGTGACCTTTACCTTTATTACTGGCTGTACAGATAAATACCACACAAATCATGCCAATTTAACTGAAGGTGGCCTGAACTAATTTGTTTTCAGATTTGTGGAAGTATTTGTGTATTAAAGAGCACAAGGGCACAATGACAGGTCATCAACTTGGGGAATGTAGTGAACTTTTAGTAAACTCCTACCAGCTTCCTTATTTCCTTCTGCAAAAACAGATTTTGCCAAGGCCAAATGTGAATAACATCTGTATATTCTCTACTCTGGAAATCCTGGAAAGGGTCACCATAAGTCAGAATTGCCTTGACAGCACATGTTCCACTACAGTGTATGTTCTACCGGGTTTACAAAGGATTTAGTAAATGGCTGAGATAACACTATTGAAGTAGCCCACTCTTAGTCAAAAACAGTCTAATAATTTTAACACTTTAATTCTTTTGAATTTTACCTATATTTCATATACATTCATAATTTTAAATTGCACAACACTCTGATATGAATAAATAATGAAATATTTAATCAAGAGGCATGGATAGTGCAAACCTAACTGGGGAAAATGTACTCAATAAAGGGGGATACAAATACGTAGCTGAAACCCTCTTGATTGCTGAGAGATCTGCCAGCATGACATCTCTGCTGCCTAAGAGCTGCCAGGAGAAGAGGGTGGAGGACGCAGGAAAGGAAAATACACATTAAGCCACATCCAAACCTCTTCCAGCTCTGGGATACAGCCGTTGTATCAGCGCAAGAATAGGTCAAAAGCAATTTTCAGAATGACTTGACTGGGAGAGAGTCTGAATTCATCACAGTTTCAGATGGCTTAATGTCATCTGAGCTGGCCCTTAGCCATCTTGGCCAGTCCAGATTGTGCTCTAAGCCTCCAGTCCCTGTTCCTTCAAAATAAATGTTTATTGAGAGCTTTATGGAAACACTTAGCCTAATAATGTGATCTCCAGCCATCTTGCCCCATCAAAGATGTTTAAAACAGCTCCAGAGGCCCTCCACTCTGGTACTCCTTGGCCATATGATAAACTCCTGTGTGCTAATCAGTCTCTGTCTCACACAGCTTGAAACAAATGGTTAGAGGGCTGGATGTCCTCACATTCCTATTGCCACAGCAAGACTGGTAGGTGCAAAAGAGGATACATGTTTAGGGACATAACAGAAGCCTTCTGTTTGGAATGTCTTTTTAAATTGGTTACATTTTGTATCGCCATTTGTACAAACAAATATCAAATAACACAATAAAACATACGCAGATCAAAAACAGACCAACCGACAAATGTGTCTCAAAATAAAATAAAATAACTAGTGTCTGAGGGCATAGGGAATCAATCTGACTGACTAATTTATAGCTAAAGGGACAACACTCTGAAAGGCCTCCTTGAACAGGAAAGTTTTTCATTACTTTTTAAATATAGCCAGTGATGGGGCCTGGCACAGCTCTACTAGTAGAGTGTTCCACAGTGTTGGTGCCGCCACCGACAAGGCTCTATTTCTAGCTATAGACACTTGAGCCATCATTGACAAATGGGTGATGCAGGGAGTTGTTTTGAGGGAGATACACTCTGACAGATAACAAGGTCCCAAACCATATAGGGCCTTATATAATAATACTAACACCTTGTATCTGACACAGTAGGCAACAGGTAACCAGTGCAGGCCTGCCAAGGCTAGCGAAATATGATCAAATTTCTTTTTGCCTGTCCAAAGCCTAGCTGCTGCATTCTGAACCTGCTGTAATCTCCATATCACGTAGAGAGCATTACAGTAGTCTATCCGCAAGATTACCAATGAATGGGTCAGGGTTATGAGAGACCATCTGTCTAAATAGGAGTGTAGCTGCACAATCTGCCAGAGCAGGGGAAAAGCAGCTTTGGACACCGCCACTATTTGTTGCTCAAGTGAGAGCAATGGGTATATAATGACCCCCAGGTTGCAGACCTGGTCTCTAGGAGTAAGAATAGTTCCACCCAGAGTAGGGACCAGGTCTCCCAGTCGGGCAGACAGCCTCCCAAACACCCAAACCTCCATCTTGTTAGGGTTCAGTCTCAGCCTGTTAGCTTTTGCCCACCCCATTATCAAGTCCAGACTCATCAAGACATCAGACTGCATCAACTGCAGGCGATGCAAAGGAGACATAGAGTCGGGTGTCATCCACATATTGGAGACACCAAACCCCAAATCTCCTAATGACCTCCATCAGCAGCTTCACATAGATATTAAACAACAGACATGATTGACCCCTGTGGAACACCACAATGGAGGGTCCATGGGGCCAAACAAACTCCATGAGTAGAATTATCTGTGTCCACTCCCTGCAGTACAGTGCCCTGGATTCCCAGCCCTGATAAGCATGTTTGAAAGGAAGGAAGGATATTTATGTTAATGTAAACAGTCCAATCAGGAAGCTTTATAACACTAATAGGAAGCTACCAGGAGAAGTCACCTGAATATTTGGAGTTTGTTGTCATTGATTTGTACATGATACACAGCTCTATTTTTCCTTTTCTTCATCTTTAGGTGGTGTTGTGTAAGTTCTTGAGCACTGCCTGACCTCAATAATGGAATGGATGTAGGCCAGGAAATTGAAATTGAATCCAGATAAGACAGGGGTCCTAATGTTGGATGGATCATCTCACCAGGATATTTACCCAGTCTGGATGGAGTACACTCCTCCTAAAAGACAGGTTTGTACCTTGGGGGTGCTCTTGGACCTAACTCTCTATGGAGGCACAAACATTTGCTGTGGGCACGAACACCTTTTGCCAACTTCAGTGGATTGCACAGCTGCACCCCTACTGGAGAACAAATGCCTAACAAAAGTAGTTCATGCCTTGGTAATCGAAAATAAACTGTATTGTAATGCTGTATGCATGACATAATGCTTGAAGCTAAAATGGAAACTTCAACAGGGCCAAAATGCAGCTACCAGACTAATTACAGGTACCAACCAATACAAACACATAACCTCTTGGTATGCCTTCATCGGCTACTTGTTAATTTCCATGGTTAGTTCCATGGTATTCAAGGTGCTAGTAATGACCTGTAATGCTCTTAATGTTTTAGGACTTTGAAACTTGTCAAAACATCACTCCAGCAAAATACTTGTCCATCCCACCCATCCCTCACCCTCTTTAATATTAAAAATAGTGATACCTAAGGAGACCAAAAGAACTAATACTAGGAACCGTGCTTTGTCACTCATGACCTCTTCCCTCTAGAATATGCTGCCTCCAGAAGTTCATCAGACGTCATCCCTCTCAGGTTTTAAGAAGTTAATTAAATCAGAATTGTATAAAGCTGCCTTTTATTAGTGTTTCAACTAATTGACCTGAGATGATCACTTTTTTAAAAATGCAATTTTATAAAACATAGGTTTTATTGATTTAGCAAATGACAGGGTTTTTATTGCATATATTGCACATTGTGGTTTGTAACTGCTTGATTTGAAATTATGTCCTGATAGGTTATGAACCAACCAGAAAGCATTAACATCAATGGAAGTTCTAGAAGTAGATAGATAGATAGATAGATAGATAGATAGATAGATAGATAGATAGATAGATAGATAGATAGATAGATAGATAGATAGATAGATAGATAGATAGATAATCTCAATCCAATGCACTGATGAAGGAGAGGGAGGCATAAGTCACTACTTCAATAAACATCAAGCAGGGGTTTACCTGGTACCGAAGGTTTGATTCATGGACTGGTCCTTTATAAATGTCACATCTTCAAATATGTACTATACAAAAGTGCCACATACTCTGCAGAGAGAATCTAAGAGACTTAGCAAGGGGTAAAGATAAAGAACCACCATGTAAGCTTGTAACTGTCGGCTATGCTATGGTTGTCAAGCTAATCAAAAGCCGCTTGTTTTACTCCAAGCTATTCATGGCATGCAAAGTGAGTTGAGAGACATCGACTTTGGATGGGAAAGAAGTGCACAGCTGCTAAGGTGAGTAGGACTTTCACTGATGTGCCACTTATAAATGCATAGAATCCCTGTAATAAAGACCGAAGGCTGCAGGTGAGCAGCTGCAATTGTTTCATTGTTTTCTCTGTTTGCTGAATGCAGATAAAAGCACTTCATTGTCAATAAATCTAACATCTGCCCCTGCCCCACTTTAAGAAGGTCAAAGAAAATTCCTCCCCCAGAAAACTGGAGCTCTAACACTACCCAGCATGAATTGGGGGCAATTTGCCAAGAGAAGAAAAAGAAAGGGGCATCCCAAAACCTGCACAGGTCTGTGCTATTAAACAGAGAAGCATATCTATTGGCATACAGGAAAGAGAGGTTGGACCCAAGGCGAGCCCACAATTAAAACCACACAGTACACACAGGAAAATATAATGTTAAAAAAATTAGACTGTCAAAAAATCCATTAAACGAATAGCAATGTTTCAATTGAAATCAAAATTAGGAAAAGGTAAAAGTTTCCCTTGCTCGAAAGCCAGTCATGTCCAACTCTACAGTGCAGTGCTCATCTCTGTTTACAGCCAAAGAGCCAGTGGTGTCTGCATCTGCATAAATTTCCATTGTCATGTGACAGGCATGATTAGACACTGGAGCTCACAGAACACTGTTACCTTCCCACTGAAGTGGTACCTAGTTACTTGCATTTTTTTTACTTTCAAACTGCTAGGTTGGCAGGATCTGGGACAGACAATGGAAGTTCATTCCATCACACAGTACTCAGGTCTTAAACTGCTGACTTGCCGGCCTTCCAGTCATCAAAACAAGTGTCTTAACCTCAGCCCTGAAATTAAAATTAAAACCCTTTTAAAATGTTTGATTAAAATGTTAACAATAGTTTGCCTTTAAAAAGAAAACCAAAATACCTGGTAAAATCTTACGATTGGAGGCACATAATTTTCCAAAGGCCTACCTGAATGAAAATCTTTGCCCACACTGGAAGGGTAGCAGGGTAGAGGCAAACCTGGTCTCTTTGGTAAGGCAGTCTAGAAACTGGGTATGGCCACTAAGAAGGCTTTGTCTTGAATTCCTGCCACATGGGCTTTTGGATGTGGTGAGACCATGAGAAGGGGTCCCTCACAGGGCCTTAAAACCTGGTCATACTGTAGGTAAACATAACAACCCATAGTGCCCCTGCTTGTTCAGTCAGTGAGCTCCCATTGTCTGCCCCAGCTCCTGACAACTTAGCGGTTGGAAAGCAAGAAATTGCAAGTAGATAAATAGGTATCACTTAGGCAGGGAAGTGTTCCATGTGCTCTGGTGTCTAGTCGTGCCTGCCAAATGACCATGGAAACATCTGCAGACAAAGACAGTGCTATTTCTTTGGTTGTAAATGGAGATGAGCACTGCACTCTAGAGTTGGATATGCAAGCCTGTGCTGGAGATTGAATTTACCGGGACGGGTCACTGCACACCTCTACTCAAAACCCATACCTTAAAGGGAAACACCAATTCAGCAGAATATCCCAAAGCTGCCATAGTGCTTCTGACTTTCTCCCACAGAGCAGAGTGTAGCCTAGTGGGAGGAGCCAAAGTGGAAACTGCCTAGGTGGCGTTTCCTTTTAAGGTATGGGTTTTGAGCAGAAGCGTGCAGCTGCCTGTCCCGGTAAATTTGCTTCCCAGCACATGCCTGTGGATACAACTGGCTTTCAAACAAGGTAAAGGATCAGGGGCAAAGTGGGGCCTCCTTGGTGGTTGCAGATATTCCATCCTCCTCATCTAGAGTGCAGCCTGAGAGGCCAAAGCAAAGCATGAGCATTTGCTTGTCTGATGAAGTGGACTTGATCCACGAAGCAGTTAGTCTTTAAAGTGCTACTGTGTTTTTTAGTTTTTTATTTTGTTTATTTTGTTTTGTTTTCTGAGATGCATGAGCATATGGAGATTAAGTTGTAAGTAAGCACAATTTATGACACTGAGCATCACCTCTCCTGGCCTTGGGATGTGTCTGCAAAGCCACTAACCTCAGCTTTCGGTTTCTTGGCTTCAACTCTATTCATCAGATGGCTGGATTCTTGATCGGATAAACTGATGGGATGAGGCTGGAATGTTCAGCCACTCAACACTTTGGCTCAACAAGGAAAACTGACAAAGAAAAGGGACTCTGCTTCCATTTACATCTTAGGGCAGCATAAATATGTAATACAAATTTTCAGCTCAGATATAATTAAATGCCACTTGTCAGATCTGGGCTTGTTTTTCATCTCATTGGGGGTTTCCCCCCTCCTCTAAATGAAATTAGTTAACAAATATGCCTTTTCCCCCACCATAACAAATTGCTCCTCAGAATAGTTGCCTACAAGCAGGATGGAGAAAAAGTGACGGGGGGGGAAATGACCTTCTGCTGTGAAGTTGTCACATTCCAGCAGATTCTTGAGTGCCAGTGACAGCCTGTGTAACAGGGATGCTGCATGGGTGTGTTGTAGTCATGTTGCTAACTTGTTAATTTATTTAGTGCAGTGGTGCAGAGGAGAAGATGTGGAACAGAAGCAGGGGGTGGGGTGGGGTTAGAAGAACATCATGGATTAGCAATGTAAATACTCTAGTCTGTTTTAACCACACACAAGTCCGTCCTATCAATATCTCCTAAGTGTTTATTTTTTGTCATAGTCTGAAAAATGGCTATGGCATATTGATGCCTTTTTCTTTTATTCTTTTAAAAATATAACTATCTCCCTGCTTTTGTAGATGCTTCTGCACTGTCCTCAGATTTGACAGCAATAATTTGCCTCTTGACTAACAAATGAGAGATGCTAAATTTAACAAGGATTTGTTAAAGCGAACGCACCCCCATCCCATCCCAAAAGCAATATTCATATGCAACTCTAGCTTACTGAGGCCTCAACCCAACAAAACATCATCTGCACCATGTAATGAGCAATTGTCTAAATGGCTTCTGCAACTCTTTGTCCTGTTGTTGATGTTTGCCATCAAATTATCTCCAGCTTATGGCAACCCTATGAATGAGACATCCCTAAAATAGCCTGTCCTCAATAACGATGTTTGTTATAGCCTGTGGTTCCCTTAGGTTAGCAGTGATGGCCAACCTTGGCACTCCAGGTGTTCTTGGACTTAAATTACCAGAAACTCAAGTCTGCACTCCTGCTGATCAGGGCTTCTGGGAACTGAAGTTCAAGAACAGCTGAAGTGTCAAGGTTGGTCATCACTGGGTTAGGGAATCAATGTTTCTTACATATGGCCTCGTTTCCTGCTGCTTTCCAGCTTTTCCAGTTTTATTATCTTTTCCAGAGAGTATTGCCTTCTCACAATGTGCTTGAAGTAAGACAGTCTCAGCTTCATTTTTGCCTCCAGAGACATTTCATGCTTGACTTGCTCTAGGACCCACTTGTTTGTCTTTTTGACAGAGCAGGAGATCCACAAAGCTCTCCTCTAGCACCAAACGAATCAATCATTTTTCTGTCAGGTTTCTTTGCTGTCCAGCTTCCACACTCATATATGGCAATTGGGAATACAGTAGTACCTCGGATAACGCTAAGACTTGGTTCCACAAGTCTTGGTGTTATCCGATTTTTAATGTTATCCGATCCATGTTAAAATCCTATGGGATGGATCAGATAACGTTAAAGCTCCATAGAGATACATTGTAACCGCACAGGCTTTAGCAGTTGTTATCCAATCCATCCCATAGGACCTTAACGTTATTCGATCCAATTCTCCTCCCCAGATTACTTAACATTGTGCAATTTTAGCGTTATCCAAGGTAAACGTTATCCGAGTTATTACTGTACAATGGTTGATGATCTTGGTCTTGGTCTCTGGTGACACATCCTTGCACTTGGTGATCTTTTCAGATTTTTTTTTATCTACTTTGGTGTAAATCCAGATGCATGCATGCTCACTATATTTGAAAAAAGAGAATTATCTTGCAAGCATGATTCTAATAAGCCCATTTGGGCAGGAAGTAGTTAAAATGTTAAAGAGTGAGTACCTGGGTCCTGATTGACAGGGTCAAAGCATCAGATTGCCTCAGACCCGAAGTTAATTTTCCCTTTGAAAATATTTGGTGAGGAAACTGTTGAGTTTCACAAATCTTGAGAATGTTTTATGAAAGTGCTAGAACAAAACACAACTGCTACTTTTATCTTTCTTGCCATAAGGAGAAATCTTTTGAATATGTCCTACAAAACTGTATGCTAATTTTCTGCAGATAAATGATTTTTAAAAGTCCTCCTTTCTAGGGGTCTGCCACTCTATTACTTTCTTTAAAGCAAACCAGTTTTCCCCTCTTTAAAAAAAAAAACCCTGCCTTTTCACTCTCTTATTGTGACCTTTCTCTCCAAATATCTACCTCCCCAACCTAGGAATGTCTACAATGTTTCAATTCATGAAGCTGCTACTGGTAAGCCTATACCATATACAGGATGCTGAATCCTATAACAAAATGGCTGTTTTTCCTTTTTGGAAGGTTTTTGGGGGAAGGATCAACATTTCAGTCCCTGCAACCTAGAGTCTTTCGAAATAAAAAAGTAGGTGGGGTCAATGATTCTTCTTAAAGATAGGCAAGATTAGTATTTTCAATTTATTTGATCTATTTTAAATCTAAGGTCATTTGGGATAGCCTATGTTAAATGGGGGTAAAACAGTTTTACTTTTTTTGTACAACTCAAACACTGCTTGGCCAAATGTCACTATGTTTGGCACAGAACTAGAGCAGACTGTCTGCTACACCCATTCCAAATCTGGTACTGATCTGAAGCACAGTTTCAAAGTTGTAAGTCTGAAACTTATAACTGCCCAATTTTTTGAATTATCTTATAGAATGTTGATTTGTTCTGCTGCACAATAACATCATAATATTTGATAGTACTGTATAACTTATCAGTTCCATAAGCATTGCTGTGTAGAACATAATAGCCAGAATCTTATTCCCAGTTTATGCTTGCATAACAGAAACCATGTACCATAAGTCAAGCACACAAATTGTTACTTACTAACAATGTACTCTTTGTGATCCTGGGTGAGCATTTGGTCTTATTAATACATTTATTCCAAAGTTTACCTGAGTTCTATGCAAATATATATCAGCAATAAGATTCTGGCCAGCTAATAATTAACTTATCTTCCATAAATTAATCACCATGACTCATCGGTTGGAGCCAAATAAATGCACCTTTTCAAATACATTAGTACAGTACCTCAGATAATGATGAAACTTGGTTCCACAAGTCTCATCTATTATCCAGTTTTTAATGTTGTATGAAGCATTGATCGCACAACATGTAAAAAAGCCCTGTTCCCTTTCCAAAGAGGAAAGGGAACAGGAGGACGATCTGCCTGCCTCTTTGGATCGCAGTGTGCGATCAGCGCTTGGGTTGGGGGTTGAACCGGGTTCTTTCCCTGGCATTTTGCCTCGATGGATGTCAGAAACAGTGCGGATCGGGTCCCCCGACCCTTACAGAGGTGGCAGGGGTGGCGGAGAACCCATTTTGGACTCTCCACCACCCCTGCCACCTCTGTGAGGGTCGAGGGACCCAATCCTCACTATTTCGAACAGCTGGGGAATTGGGGGAGAGATCATGAGTGCACATGGTTTCTCCCCTAACACCCCAGCTGTCCCAACACACAATCACTGGGACTGCTGGGGTGTTGGGGGAGAAACTGTGCATGTATGTGATACATAAAATGAGATTATTAATCTTTTAAAATTATTTTAAAATCAAATAATATACACCACTTCGGTGGGAAGGTAAACAGAGTTCTGTATGCTCCGGCGTCTAGTCATGCCTCCCACATTACCACAGAAACATTTTCAGAAGGAGATGGCGGTGGCTCTTCAGCTTTGAAACAAAGATGAGCACTGAACCCTAGAGTTGGATACGACTGGCTTTCAAGTAATGAGAACTATTGGTCAAATCCTCTTCTGAAGAGCCCCAAATATTACCAGTCTCAAAGGTTACAATCTCTCCTCTTACAGAAGTTCCTGAACATTTTGCTTGATTTTTCTGTACCTTTTCCAGCTTTACAATACTCCTTTTCATACTCAGAACTATAGGTTATATTCCAAACGTAATTGCAAAATAACAATAAAGAGTCTTCTGGCACCATAAAGGCTACAAAAGTAATATTTTGACATAAGGTTTCTTGGATTAAGGATGGAAATCTTTGTTTAATTTTATTCTCAACAGTAAGATTTGAAAATTTTCAGATGTTTTCTCTCTACTCATTGCGATGCCAGGTTTTGTCCAGGTTTGGCATTAAAGTCTTACATTTTTCACAAAATACATGCATCCTTCAATTTTATATTTAAGTCTTAGTGTTTTTGAAGACTGCTAAATCCTGGGCAATAAACTACAGAGATATTTCAGTCCTTGATGATACTACAGATTTGTCAGAACATAAAATCAAAAAGCTTTTCTTTTTCACAGGTGACATTGTTCTGGCTGTCTACATACATCCCTGCATTAAAAAAGCCAGAAGTGGTGATCTAGTGATCACCAACACATGGTTTAAAATGTCTTTACACTGGAAAACCCCTGCTGATAGCCCAAATGATATTGTCAGAAATCAAATATACTTTGGTTTTGTAACAACATCTTGTCAGCAAAGACCTATCCTGGAGCAGATATTTCATCAGAACATAACCTGTTAATATGTCATTTCTGACTAAATTTGCATAAAATCATAGCTAAAAGAATGAAAACTGGTTTTGATGTCAGTGTCCTAAGGACAAAGAACGTAGAATAGCAGTGAAAGAGACAACGAGAGAGGAGTTGGATAAAATGAGAAAACATCAAGTGGAAATATGTGTAGAAGAGAAATGGGGGTTAATAAAAGAAATAACACAGAAAGCTAGACAGAAACACTTTTGCAGAGAAAAATCAAGCCATAAGAATAAGGAATGGCAGATGACATACTCCAATTAATGGAAATAAGAAGGATCTATAAGAATAAGGACAAGGAAAAATATAATGATCTACAGAGGATGATTAGGTGCAAGATAAGAGCTGCAAAGGAAACTTAAATGGCTGACAGATGCGCTGAGATAGAGGAATACCAAAATAAGTATGATTGTTTTTCAACATACATAAAAAGATCAGGGAAGTTACTGGCAGAAAACAATAGAAGATACATGCATTGTTAAAAGGCAAAGATGGGAATCTTGTGGTGGAAATAAGGGATAAGATCAATGTACAGTATATGGAAATAATACATAGGAGAATTGTTTATTAATGAAAGAGGTGAACAGCCTGTCAAAAATGGCAATACTGGAGAGTGAGGTGTGTCATCATTTATGACACAGGGATCCTTCTGAGCAATTGGTTGCTATTAACTTTTGTTACATTGCCAAAGCAACCAGACACAACGTCCTGTGAGGAATACAGAAAAATTAGCCTCATGAGTCATGATCTTAAAGTCTTTCTGAAAATCATCCATAGTAGAATTTATAAGAAGTGTGAAGAAAGCACAGGTGAGATGCAGAGAGGCACTGTTTACAATGCAAGTCCTCATACAAAGACGTAGAGACATGAGATGTGGCATGCATGCATGTTTTATAGATTATGCAAAAGCCTTTGACAGAGCCCAGCATAAGATGATCACAGCACTGAAGAAAATAGGTGTAGATGATAAAGATATCAGAATCATCACCAACCTTTATTGGAACCAGACAGCTGAAGTCAGAGTTGAAGAGCAGCTGACAGACCAGGTTCAAATTCTCAGAGGTGTGCAACAAGGCTGTGTGTTGTCCTCAACGCTGTTTAATATATATTCAGAGAGTAATTTTTCAGAAGAACTATCAGATTTAAACATTGGCATTAAAATTAAACATCTGATATGCTGATGACACAGTGTTGTTGTCCACAAACCTTGCAGATCTTCAATTGATGCTTGATCCAGTTAGAGCCGGGGTTCTTAATCTATGACCCGGGAGCCAGAAGTGGCCCACAACAGCATTTCATGTGGGGAGGCTACCGCCTCTACCACACCCGGTAGTGGTAGAGGCTGTGTGGCAGGCAGGAGAAAATGGCCATCTGACCCCTGAAGCTGTCTGAGGGAGTGTGATCCAGCCCTTGGTTTGAAAAGATTGAGAACCCCTGAGTTAGAGGTCAGTAGGGGTCTAACTCTTGCTACAAAGATCCAAATAGTGCAATGTTATGTATTCCCTATGTTGCTATATGGAGTTGAAGCTTTGACATTGACTACAGCATCTGAAAAGAAAATCAAAGCTTTATAAATGTGGATCTACAGATGGCTGTTAAGGTTGACCGTGCGACTAATGTAGAAGTGCCATGCTAGATGGATAAAGAACAACTATTTAAGATAATTCAGCAAAGGAAGCTCCAATACCTTGGCCATATCATGAGGAACAGCATGAAATATATAATCTCCCAACTCACTCCCTGGGAAGATAGGCCCTGGATGTAGTCAGACTTCATGGCTGAAGAGCCTGAGGGACTGGTGTGGAATGTCCTCAGAAGAACTGTTCCAAGGAGTTAAGAACAGGGAGACTATCGCCATAATGATAGTCAATATTTGGAATGGATACAGCATCTGAAGAAGAAAAAGTGTTAGGATCCACAGCAACCTTTATTAAGCATCCCACAACTTACAAGATGAAAAAACACCCATCCTCATTCAGGTTTAGGTTCATATGGTAAAAAAAGTTGGATCTACTCTTTTAAGCATAACATTTGGATCCATTTGTTAGTTTTGTCACATGAGTTTTCACTTCTCTTTTATTTACTTAACATAAAGTGACAAAAAAATTCTCACAGAGATAATATATCTCTGTGAAAGAGTGACTTTGGGGAACATATCCTGATAAAATATGTCTTTAACATTTCTGTCAGAAATACAGCCTGGCAGAGTTAGTGCCTCTGTCTTACAATGTTCATGATACTCCCCACCCACTTCACTATCCCAAAAATAAAAACTATAAAAAGAAAACAAAAGGGTAAATCAGAATATTGGGGGTGGGGGTGGGGTAAAACAAACTAATCCATGTTATTGTTATAATAATAGATTGCCCTGCCAATAATATCCTCAGTGGTTCACTGTGATATTCATTTCTATGTGAAGGTCATACATCTAGACAGATTCAGGTTTAATTTGCATGTTTTGTGGGGGGGGGGAGGGTTAGTGTGTTATGGCTCTCCTGGGACAAGGCCTCTTTAAGATCCAAGCAGGAATTCATATGACTGAATGGCCATGCACTAAAATATTCCTCTCACATGGAAAGCCACTATGTCACAGAGAAGGGATATGAAATGACAGTTTTCTTCTGAGTGCTGTGTGTTTTTAATGGGAGGTTTGTTCCATCATTCTCTTCTCCCTCTCCCTCTCTCTCCCCCCCCCTCTCTCATGTTTGATAAGCAAAAGTGAATTTATACTTCATTCCTACTCTAGCTTAGACAATGTTGATCTAGGGAACATGTATGTACAAACAGCTCCGAATTTGACATGATTTTGAAAATGGTTTAGCAAGTTCATATAAAATAGTTAACAGCTGTTCATCTAGAAAGCCAAGAAAAAAAGAAAAACTCTTTTGCCAACAGTATCTGTGAAGATTAGATTGTTGGAAATTTGGCATACAGTAGAACCCCGACATGCAAATGGCTCAACTTACAAAAAATCGACATACAAATAGATATCCTGCCAAATTTTTAATAGGAAAAATTTGACATACAAAAAATATATGGTGACATTTAGTGGCCTCTTTTGGTAATGCAATGTGTTTACAACATACAAATTTTTCGACATACAAATAACCTTATATAACGGGAAAAATCATATGTAGAGATTTTACTGTAGTTAAATTTCATATAAGCTTGTGCTTCCTCCCTAGATTATGATACTCTTCATTAATAAAAGAAAGAAAGCTTGACCCTACAGCCATAGGTTTTATACACAGTTTATGTTTTCTATCCATTGTAAATAAAGTAATGGCTCTCTGAGGGGTCTAAACTGATGTTCCATTTCCAGGTTGTTTCTTCCTCAAAGTTTTTGAGAACTCAGGGAGATTATAGACCAACCGAGGAAAAGAAATTACCCAAATAAGTCTACTGTAGAGCAGGTAAAAAGATACAATGAGGCTGTTATGAATTTACAAATTCAGTCAAGAAATACACCAGAAATGACATTGATATGGAAAGAAAATCGAAACAAATAAAGACAGCATTTTCACACAAGTGAATGAAAACAAAAAAGGCAAACATTTTTAATCTGCTTGTGTGCCAAAAAAACAGACATGTTTTGACATTGATTAAGGGAAACTGGGAAGGCTGTAACTTGGTGCCCTCCGTAGTGACTGGATTACAGATTCCATCATTCTCAGACAGCATGGATGAGGGAGTTGTAGACCAATGTGTTAAAAAGCATTCGTTCCTATAAAAAATCTGATGTTACGCTGCCTGGAAGATCAGCAGTTCGATACCCAAATACTGCAGGACAGAGTGAGCTCCTGTCTTTGTCCAAGTATTCCGTGCGCTCCAGTGCCTAGTCATGCCTGTTACATGATCACGGAAACGTCTGCAAATGCAGACAGCGATGGCTCTTCGGCTATGAAACAGAGATGAGCATTGAACTCTAGAGTCAGATACGACTGGCTTTCAATCAAGGGTGACCTTCACCTTTACCTACCATGATGTCAAGGATCACAATAGAAAATGATGGCAGGAGCACAATCAGAGCTCAGATTTCTAATCTACAAATCTGACAACTACTAAAGAAAAAGGGGGGAAAGGTTTACATATGAAGGAAGTGCATTAAATTCTTGGTTCCATGTTATCAAAAGAGTGAGACTTGCCTAGTGAAGAAGTAAAAAACAAAAGAAAAATAGTTTGACAGAGACCAGCCTCAATGGACTAGAGAAGTTATACAACAACAGTCAAAGAAATGAGGTCAATTGTCTTTGGAGGGAAAAGAAGGAGAGGCTGAGGGAGGACCTCATCACATTATACAGCATTTATCTGAAAGAAGCAGAAAAGGAAAAAAGTGTCAGAAGACTTGTGTCAAATACAAGAACAAAGGGATACATACTAAAAGGGACATGAACTAAAGTTATAGAAGGGTCAACAATTTTTCTTCTTACTTGAGAGCAGTAGTATTATGATCCAATGAGAAAAGTGAATTATAAATAGCTAGACAATAGGAATGGATAAAATAACCCCCTGTTTGGTTTCAGCTACTAAACTAAGAGAGATGAATGAAATAAAACAAAAGTGATTTTAGCAACTGTTCATTTCTGTCCGGGAGATTCCATTTCAAAAAGAAAGTAAAATTTCCAGGTTCTCCGCTATCATGACTGAGTCATCCACAGACCTTCCCATGGCAGTTTTTAGCATGCTAATCTCACATTACCCTTGGACAAAACTAGTTTGGCATTTCCCTCCTCTCATCTTCTGTGAATCAAAATGCATGTAGAGTAGTCTGAAGCAACCACTTCAGTTTATGGCAAAGAGATAAAATTAAAATGGAAGAAAGAGGCACTATTAATATAAATGTAATTACAAGGGACTCTTCTAATTAGGCTGTTCACTTGTAAAGCTTGAGGGAAGTAGCAGCAAACAGAAGGAACCAGGAAACCATAGTGATGCTTTGAATCTAAAGGGCGATCAATTGCACAAATATAGGGCTTTGTTTACACACTGGAGTACCTGTCCCAAAATGTGGCTGATGATTACATCTGCACATGCAGACACATCTCTGCCAGAATTATCAATATTTGCATGTTTCAACTGTACTTGTTTTTTATAGGTAAGAAAAGTATAGTGCAAGGTCTCTGATGTTAAAATACATGAAAATACCTTTATTTCTAAAATAACAGCTGAATGTTAACTACGGTGTGACTACAAGAGTAACATCCATGACTTACTGCTTTAAACACAGATCACACCAATAGTTTCTTTGTTCTCTCTATCTTCGATGCAAACTAGTCACAGGGAAAAAATAGATTGATCTAACAGCCTGAGGCAAAAAGAATTTAAAAGCAGAAATGATTCAACAAACTGCGCAGAATGACGGGTTTTTTAACATATTTTCTCATATTATCTTAAAGGATGAGGCTATCATGTTATGTCTGAAAGAATCCCATTGACTTAAGTGGGTAGACGCTCAAGTGTTAATATTATTTTGCATCAATTCAGGATGTGTGTTTTTTAATTCCTGCTCTGCTCTCCTTGACAAAGATCAGTGCTGAATTTTTAAATTTGTTTTAAATATAAGAATGGCTGTTGCTAAATCAAACAACAGAAGTAATGCTGATGTTGACGATGGATCGATATAGAGAAGTACATCTGATCTTGCCAGTGTATCAAGCTCTATGGGGCAGTATAGTAGTGTAATTGCTAGTGCTATTTGCATTTCTCAGTTTACAGGAATTTGATCTTGACAAAGAACTAGAAACTCACATATACCAGAACAGAACCAGACAACGAAAGGGTTTAGCATCAGCAGCAAGGCATATGGTGACCTGGTCCCAATCTATGTGTCTCCTGTTTGGGCACAGAGCAGGAAAGTGCAGCTGCCTTCCTAGATAGATCATGTTTGCTAAAGGTTATAAGAAATGACCTGGGTAAAATCTCAGTGGATTCCTTTGCCAGTAGACTGCTTTGTTCATACCAGCACTCACATGTTATCAAGTCTACCAACAGCCACACCACCTCTGTTAAGTTGACTTTATTCAATTCTTCAGTTCTGAGACATAAGTAAATTTCATGTCAGAAATTACTCTGGGCAGAAAGGATTTTTCCTGGAGAAACTCCATTCAAGGGACACCCAAATGAGGCTCCTTTCATGTCCCCAGGATCCATCGTGCAGCACTCGGGTATCAAACCCCAACCTTCCACTCTCCAAGCTCAGCATCTTAACCACTAAGCCACCACAGTGCTATAACATGCACATAAAAGTATTGTTACAGGCAGATGAAGGTGAATAAGCTCTTTATTATGTTAGGTTTATTTGCCCTTCCTTCTGCAAAGTCATTTAATAAATCATCAAATCTCCTGGCTGCAGCGCCGCTAATTTCAGTTCCAGGGAACAGGAAAAGCAAGAGGAGAGAGAAAGGCATGAACTGTAGAAGAGCAGGCTCCCTTGCACTGTCCTTTCAAGGTGGTTACCTTCATGGCAGCTGTTTTAGGAAATTGACTGAGATTTGAGCTGGACAAAGAAGAGGGAAATAAAAATAAAAGAGTGTCCAGCTTCTACAGACAACGATACCCATCTCTCCTTCCTGTGCCATTCAGCCTACAATCTGATGGTCCAGTTTCCTCTCCCTTTTAGGTTTCCTGTGATGCTTCTGGAGAAAAGAGAGTAGTGTTTCACGTTGACTCCCCTCTTTAAATTCATTTGACATGGATCGACCCAGAGCTGGCAGTGGAAACCAGTCATGACAAGGAATGACTGACAGTTGAGTGGATACTGATGATGTGATCATGATCAAGACAGAGCTGTGTCAACTTTATCAGTTATGGAATCATGATTGATGGAGTTGTGATTGAAAAAGTAGCCTGGGTAGGAACCTCCAACACTACTGAAAAATGCCAATTTATTCAAGCATAAAGCATGTAAATGGAGCTGTCCTTTGGGAAGTCTGAGGAAATAGTGTAGGATTTTGTCTAAATGCACTTTGGTGTTAAAGTAAAAGTGCATTTTTCAGACAAAGGAGTGTCCATCTGTTGGTGCAATTGTCTCTTAATAGAGGAAAGAATATTTACTAATTTCTTTATTCCCATTAAATTAATTTGTCTTTGTTTGCCAAAACATCTCATTGGGGAATTATCAATCCCCAAAACTCTTCCAATTCAGACCCAAATGAGAGAAGTGGGGATTTTTTCTCTCTCTCATAAATGTCTCTGTAACTTGAGGATACTCATATCTGCACAAAATGAGTGTCCATTCACCTTAAAAGGCAAAGCACACGTATAGAAAAACTCAGAACAGGCTTATGGTTACAGACAATGCCAACAATTCCTCCAATGCTTCTAATTTTGAAAGTTTTTGCAAGAAAGCAAGAGCAGATATCATTTTGCAAAGTCTGCATTATTTGTGCTAATGTGTCATTTGTTGTTTTGTGTACTTTCTGCAAAAGAGTTGTTGTCCACAGCATCAAAAAACACTTCATCCTATTGTGGGGTTAGTTTAAATCATTTGGTGGTTCCCCATCTTTGCATGCAAAGGAGGTGGTGGGCAAGGATGTACATCTCTGACCACCTCCCTCCCCCAGGCCCTACCCCAAAACATACATTCTCAAGAAGTCTTTAGAGTATGGACAAATCCTGGGCTAGAGCATAGCAAAGATAAGCATGAGGTCCATTCCATGAATGAGAATCAACTAAGTAAAATTACTCAAAATATGATATTGAACAGAGAGTGAGAATTAAGCAAACTAAGGACATTTTTTCACCAGTCTGGCCAGGTTATCCTGCTTTGGTAATAGGGTAGACCATGACTGCCCATGAAGAGGAAAAGTAATAGGATGGAGGAAAATCTCTGGTGAGTGTACTGGAGTCCCTGATATTCTAAGATGAGGCTGCTCAGACTATATTAAGATGTGCTATCATCTCACCAGACTTCAGCCCATGATGGGAAGAGTGCAAGATGCCTGAAATGTTGTCTGATTCCATTCTGCTAGCAAAGATCTAGGAACTTTCTGTGGAAGTTTTTATGTGAGAGACATAGATTTCATTTTCAAGCAGGAAATGACTAATCTCACACTCATATATATTTTCTCAAATTAGATTGCTTCTGCCATGGTGGAAGTCCTTAATTAACTTAGAGAAATATGGTTATATATTTACAGCAATCCTTTTAAACAAATGTTGCTATTCCTTTTGCTTTAAATGTTAGCCTGAAGTTTCAAAGGTTTCTTTGTTCGACATGCTGTTAACACTATCTCAATGGCCTCAGTAAGCAAATGATAGTATTCTTACCTCGTCCAGGATTTAACATGAGAAACTAGATAATGATCCTTCTACTTATATATAATAAGGATTGGCAAAGATGAGGTTTAGCTACATAAACCTTTGAACAAAGATGTGGTGCTGAATCAAAATTAGGAAACTGGGGGGAAAGATGAAGGATTTTGCTACCTTTCATCAAAATTATTTGCTCAAGAAAGAAAATGTAATATGAAAAAAAATAATGAAGTGGTAAGCAGATACCCAGGGGACTGTTGCAGCTCATGTGGTTAAGACACTGATTCCTGGGTACTACATGACGGAGTGAGCTCCCGTCTCTGTCCCAGCTCCTACCAACCTAGCAGTTTGAAAACAAGAAATTGCAAGTAGATAAATAAGGACCACTTTGGTGGAAGGTAAACAGTGTTCCGGGCACTCCAGTGTTGAGGCATGCCTGCCACATGTCCATGGAAACGTCTGCAGATACAGACAGTGCTGGCTCTTTAGCTATAAACAGATATGAGCACTGAACCCTAGAGTTGGATACAACTGGCTTTTGAGCAAGGGCGACCTTTACCTTTACCTACGCAGATACCACGGTAACATAGATACTTTCCATTAATGGTCTTTTTAGAGTGTATCTGGGACAGATTTTTGTATACTGTATCTTCTTTTACTTTCGCAATTTAAAGTTAAGTGGAGGAAGCAGTATAAAGGTAAAGGGTCAGCTGGATTCAAATACTTGGGCAAAGAATAAGCAGAGGGCTTTTTCCATCTCAAAATACGGTTCCTTCCACAGCAGCCCTTTTTCAAATATACTAGTAAAGGTGTCCCTTGCTCAAAAGCCAGTTGTGTGCAATTCTAGAGGGTGGTGCTCATCTCTGTTTACAGTCAAAGAGCCAGTGCTGTCTGCCTCTGCAGACAATTCCATGATCATGTGGCAGGCATGACTAGGTGCCAAAATGTTGCATTTCCTGCCAAAGCAGTACCTATTTATCTACTTGCAATTTCTTGCTTTTGAACTGTTAGACCAGTGATGGTGAATCTTTTAGAGACCGAGTGCTGGGCGGAGGGAAGAAGTACTCCCATTGAGCTGCTGGGCAGATGGACGGGGTGAACTCTGTGCTGGAAGGAAGCGCTCCCATTGAGCTGCTGGGTAGAGGGGTGGGGCAATGACACTCATGCCCACAGAAAGGGCTCTGAGTGCCCGCTATGGCACACATGCCATAGGTTCGGCATTGCCATGCTAGACCATTGCATAAACTGTAGCTACCACACATCCATTCTCTTATGTGCATGTTCCAGTTCAAAACATCAGTCTTATGTTGCCCATCTCAGGTCCATGAGCAACCTCGCCACCTTTGTTAAGGAGTAATCTGGATAAAATCTCAGTTCCTTTGGCAAAGGCCTGTTTTGAAGGGGAGGGGATTGTTCCCAGGGGCTGTCTCTCACTAAAGGTGCAATATTGTCTTATGTGGATAGCATGTTGTTCCCAAACTCAGTTTGATTAGGGGCAGTTTTAAGAAGCAGCCATGTAGCAAATACATTAAGGGAGTTGCTTCCTTGATCTTTTGACTGGCTTGCATAGTGAATTGAATTATTTCTGACTGTGGGGAAAAGGAAAAACAGAAATAGCTACCTAAGGTCTCTTTTCAAGAAATGGGAAAGCAGGACAGAAATAATATAAATAAGTATATAATAAAGTAGGCAAGCAAATAATTCATTTGATTCCTGAATCTGTCCAAGGCAGGCAGGTGTTTTTTTAATTAATTACTTTAAAATCTACCCACCCGTTCCAAGATCTAAGGAGACCCTAGTTTATTTGCAATGGATGCAACATCGATCAATTGACTCTCATATGACTGCTATACAGAAAACTCATATCAAAGCTTCTATGACAGTGATGACCAAGCTTGGCACTGCAGCTGTTCTTGAACTTCAATTCCCAGAAGCTCTGATCAGCAGGAGTGCTGACTTGGGCTTCTGGTAATTGAAATCCAAGAACACCTGGAGTGCTAAGGTTAGCACTATGTTCTATGAAATAGTCTTGCAGGATCACAAACACAATCACAGTAGTAGAGCCTACAACAGAGGAATAGGTAGTTACAACCAATTAAGTCCTGCAGAATTGTTCCCTCCTTAGATAAGGTGTCCTCTCTTTGAGGTGCCGGGTTTACAGTTTAGATGTCACTCAGGATCTGGCACCTAACATGCATTCTCAGATTCTGCCATGACCAGATCTGTGTTCTTCCACAATCATCAAATCATCGAATTGTGACCCTACTTGGGCAGAGTGTCTCTGACAATATAGGTCCATGAATTGTAGTCTCAAAAAGTGGTTACTGTAATGGTGGAAGACAAAGGTGCCTGGCAGGGAATGGTCCATGGGGTTGCAAAGGGTTGGAATCGACTGTACAACTGAACAACAACAATGCTCTCTACATGTGGCTGCCTTTTTCCATGACACGGAGACTGCAAGGGTTCATAATTCCATGTATACGGTGGTTTCAGGAGTTAAGAAATATGACCATATCATCTCAAACTTTGACCAGGTACACTGGCTTCCAGTCGTATACCATATCAAGCACAAGGTGTTAACTCTAACATACAAAGCCCTAAACAGATTGGGACCTTGTTACGTGGCAGAACATCTCTCCCAAAGATATACTCCCTGCATCACTCAGTCCTCCCAAAATATGCAGCTCCAGGTGCCAACACCAAGAGTGGCAAGAAAACTATAACCAGAAAAAGAGCTTTCTCAGCGGCAGCACCTGCTCTCTGGAACAACCTCTCAGTGGAGTTATGGCAAGCTCATCTTTGTAGAAATATTAAATAAATTTAAAAGCAACAACTTAATTTAGGGAGGCATTCAAGGATGTCTCTTCCTTGATTAGTTCATTTGTTTGGTTCTGTACCCCAAAAGAATTATTATTCACTATAGTCATCACAAGGGCCACCATGGCTTAGTGGTTAAGATGCTAAGCTTGACAACCAGAAAGTCATCAGGTCAGGAGTTCAAGACTCAAGTGCTTGTATGATGGAGTGAGCACTTATTGTCTGTCCCAGCTCCTGCCAACTTAGCAGTTTGAAAGCAAGAAATTGCAAGTAGATAAATAGGTACTGCTTTGGTGGGAAAGGTACATAGCATTCCACGCACTCTGGCATCTAGTCATGCCTGCCACATTACCATAGAAATGTCTGAAGACACAGATATCGCTGGCTCTTTGGTTATAAACAGAGATGAGCACTGCCCCATAGAGTTGGACATGACTGGCTTTCAGCCAAGAGAGACCTTTACCTATAATTATTACCCAGGGAGGGGGGGTATTATTTTTATGTCTTACTTTTGTTGTTGTTCTTGTTGTTGTTTGTGTTTTTGATTTTCACACTGAAAACCACCCAGAATAAGCAACTTTTGTTCTCTCGTACAGTGGTATATAAATGCTGGAGGAAGATAAAGTTTTGGGTTTGGTTTCCCCAAATCTCATGTAACTCATGTAATTCTTTCTTTTATTTCCAGGTCAAAGCAACACTAAGGAGAAGCAGAGATACAGAATCAAAAACTACATAGTGTAGTTGCATCAAGTTAGATCAGGAGTTCTCAACCTTTGTAAGCCAGGGGCCAGGTCACACTCCTTCAGACAGCTTCAGGAGCAGAACAGCCATTTTGCCCTTCCTCCACCACATGGCACTTCCTGGTGTGGTGGAGGCAGTGGAAGCCACATGAAATGGTGCCATGGGGCGCATCCGGCCCACAGGCCACAGGTTGAGAATCCCTGAGTTAGATAGTTCCAAGGTTCATCCTAAACTGCTCTGTGCCAAAATATCATGATTCCAGAAAGAGGATGAAACATTTCACGGCAATATCTGAGCATCCCACAGCTGGGCTGACACTATCAAAAGGAAGGCAGTTAAGAGTCAAGTACAATGAGCAATGAATGGGCCCCATGTAGGCTCTGAGTGATACATCATTGTAGCTCAAGCTTCAGCACCAATCTTGCATTTAAAAATAGATTGACATTTATCCAGGAGGCACACTTGTGATTTTTGTAACTATAGCATTTTCTATTAAATTTGATAAGGGAAAGAAGATTGGATCTTGGTCGGATATCACAGAATCCATCTCATAGCAGGGGAGAGTCACTTGAGAGCAAAGGGGGGCAAAACACAACCGCAGATTTAACAACACACAGTGGAGTCAGCAATGGATTATATCTGGCCTGTGAAGCCACAAGGCCAAGTGTCATCATTGTGAGTTGCTGAAATCCACTGCAACTTACACAGATGAATGCATCTCTTGACATAAACTGTCAGGTCTCTTGTGGCAACAATGAATTTGAACCTAGCAGAAGAGTTTACTTAGAGTATCTTAATACCTGCTATTTGCCAAATTGATGAACAACACATGTATATTTAGAGAACAACCCATATTGATTATAATGGGCCTGCTCAAGCAGCTGCAAAGTAAATGGTGCTCACCTAAATTGACTGAAAAATATGTCACTGAAAAAGGATGGATGGATGGATGGATAGAGAGAGAGAGAGGGCGGCCTGTAAGTTCCTATTGAATCTTTCTCTAAATTTGCCACTCATTGTATCCAGGGTGTCACCAGTATTCTTTCCCTCATGTACCCACCACGTACTTGTCACAATATGTTCTTAAAGTGTAGGCAGCTCGAAAGCCAGCCGTATCCAACTCTAGGGTTCAGTGTTCATCTCTGTTTATAGCCAAAGAGCCAATGCAGATGTTTCCGTGGACATGTGGCAGGCATACACGGAAAGCTGTTTACCTTCCCACTGAAGTGGTCCCTTTTTATCTACTTGCAATTTCTTGCTTTCGAACTGCTAGGTTGGGAGGAGCTGGGACAGAGATGGGAGCTCGCTCCATTGTGCAGTACTCGGGAATCAAACTCCAAGTGTGCATGGGCTTTAATTGGCCATATTTCTTTGGGGGAAGGTGGGTTATAATACATATAGACAGGTAGGGACTTATGGGCCACCCTATAGATAGATCGATTGATCTTAGGTGCAAAGTTGGCCACATATCCATGACCTAGCCATGACCCTTAGTTTAGGGATGGTGATTATCTTCAATTTGCATTCTCTTGTTGACATGGTCCAGAAAAAACATGGTTCTGCTGGTTTTTATTGACTGCATACACCAAGTTTCCAGTGAAATCCAGTTAATAGCTGCCAACAGATTTATCCTCCATTAATCTGTCTAATAATTTTAAAACCATTTAAGCTATTGCAATATATAGTAGCAGCCATCACATTATATGATCATTAATTCTTTGAAATAATTTTCTACTGTGATGCACATGTATTGAGACATACACACAGTCACACACACCTAGAAATGTCACTAAGTTCACAAACATTCATATTTTCTCCCCAAATCCTTATGACTTTTTCTTCAAGAGAGGCTCTCAAAATCCAATATTAGATTAATTTAGTGACACTTCTCAATAAACAATGTCCTTATAAAGCAAAGGCAAGTTAATAGAGACCCTTGAGATGTTTCTGAATTGCACTGTCCATATTCCTTTGGCATTGCTACCTTGGATCTATGGGGCTTGAACAAAACAAAGATCTGGAGAGCCAGAACTATTCCCGTTGTAATAAGACAACACTTTTGTCTATCTAGCTTAGTACTATCTGATCAGTGATTGGCAGTGATTCTTCAGAATGGCAAGCAGAATATACCTTTGGCCTCCACTTTCTTTCGATTCTATTCCTTACCCATTCAGTCTACTAAATATACATTGGTTGAAATCCTGTTGCATGACAAAGGCAAATGGCAGCGCAACATGCAGTTGCTTCTAGTTGGCAATTAATGTGTCCATGCTGGGATACCAAACCAGTGCATAGCGGGCATGTGCTCCCCCGCCCCACAGAAACACGGTGGTGATTCACTAATTAGCAATTAGAAGCAACTGAATATTTTGATGCTGGCTTTCTGTAAGCATAAGAAAACAGGATTTTAGCCATTGAACTCTCCTTTCACATTCAGTACTGTATTATCATTTCTCAATTGTATTGATTGGATAATTTGAACAACCAACAATCAATACACAAAGAGCGCTAATATTTAGCTCTAGACAAAAGAGAAATGGAAGGCAAAAATGAAAGAAAAGAGAAGACAGAAAGACACTACAAAGTCCAGGACTTTGAATTTGCAATTCAGATAAACAAAAACAAGGTTGGAAAAAAAGATTATGTGCAATCCTTCTATGAACAACCAAAGCAAAACAAAGCAATCACACACAGCGCTTAGTGCACTCTCTGGGTGGTTCACAAGTTAATTAGCATTTTGCCCCCAACATGCTGGGTACTCGTTTACTGACCTCAGAAAAATGGAAGGCTGACTCTGCCTTGAGCCCTGGCCAGGAACTAACTCATAACCTTTCTAGTTGCAGTATAGCAGTTTAACCATTCCACCACCAGGGCTCAAGGTTGACTCAGTGCACCAATGAGTACACAGCAGTACTCGGTTACAAAAAAAAAGTTGCAGGTAAAGTCTAAGGACACTACCATCAGGGATTTAGTGTGTGAATTTGATGTGTTGAATTATGCTCATTAGTTCATTTATTTCTTTTATTTCATTCATTAGTTAAGGGTGATGTTTCAAATGGGGAAAAATAAAGACATGTTCATAAAATTAAGGTTTTCATAAAATGTTCATAAAATCTAAGGTTTTCTGAGCTAAGGTAAAGGTCATCCTTGATCGAAAGCCAGTCATATCCGACTCTAGGTTTCAGTGCTCATCTCTTTTTACAGCCAAAGAGCCAGCGCTGTCTGTGTCTGCAGACATTTCTGTGGACATGTGGCAGGCATGGAACACTGTTTACCTTCCCACCAAAGTGGTCCCTATTTATCTTCTCGCAATTTCTTATTTTTGAACTGCTACGTTGTTTTAACCCAAAAACAGAAATCCCAATTTCATTTGTGTTTATTATTTTTTTATATTTTATTTTTCAATAAAGATGCTTTTCACCTTTATTTTCCATTCTCCCCAACTCTACCCACTATGCACACGTGTCCATAAGCAGCCCACTGTACAAACAACAATTCACCACAGGTGAATAACTTCAAAGTATCTATTTTTAATAAATATTTCAATAGTCAAACTGCAAAGAAAAAGAGTTTTTCCTTCACGATTCCTTGAAAGCAGTTCTTCAATAAGAGGGAAAGCCAAAAAGGAAACTGGTTATGACTTCAAAGGAGAAACTTCCTACAGTGTATCCTTTCTCACACCAATGTATCTATTCTGGAGTGGAGAGATATTTTTTTTGGGTAGATCTACAGAGCGAATGTGTGAGCTAGTCTGATTTCAGGAAACTGTGGCAATGTAATAAGTAGCAGAATGAGTCGACCATTTGGCCATGGGATAAAAAAATTCTGGAGATTTTAGATATGGAACTTCTCTTCCTCCTCCCCCTCCTTCTTCTGTGTTTTGTGTCTAGGCGAGACATGAAACTGCCAAAATGAAGGCACCCCTTCTCTGGGTGAGTTCATTCTGCAGTTCCTTTCACCTGGCCTAGTGTGAGAAAGATTAGCTGGCAACACAAGGTTGCCATTACCAGGGTACACCCGATTGTGGTTTCAGGAATACTACAGTCTTCGTGGAGGCTCTTTATGGCACACGAGCGCTTATAAGTGCAGACTATATGCTGCAGCTTGCACAGAAGCACCATATTTCTTGGTTTGTTGATTCAGTTATAAATTTCCAAACCTTTTTGACAAGCCTCTTCTATCTGAGTGCAGCAAACCCACTGGCTGAACTATGAAAGGAGCGGATTGTGTTCACCTTTGCACCTAGGCAGCTACCTTGTTGTCTAAGCCAGGGGTTCCCAACCTTTTCAAGCCAGGGGCCAGGTCATGCTCTCTCAGTCAGCTTTGAGGGCCAGAAGGCCATTTTGCCCTGCCTGCACAATGGGGGAGGCCATTTTGTCCCAATGGCTTTTAAGTGATAGCCATTTTGTTTCTTGAATGCCCTTGGAGGGGTGGGGGCCACATGAAATGGTGCTGGGGCCAAATCCAGCCCAACAGGATTTAGGTTGGGAACCCCTGGTCTAAGCTAACAGAGCACTGACACATAAACCCATCCAGCCTAAGCGACCCAAGTCTCATATGACCAACTCCACCTCTTCTTGGAAATCTTTCAAGAGTGCATCAACCATCTGCCAGGTGTCTTTGTTTTCTGGAATGCTTTGTTATTATTGTTGTTAATCTTTTCTTTATACTCCTTAAATGTAAACTCTAACATAAATGTTTGATATTCATTCAGCTTTTAATGAAGTGTTTGCTTTGGAAAGCACAGCAGAGGGACATGGGAGGGGGAAAATAGAAGCAACTTCATATTCGGCTTTTCTGACTTGAATGAGCCCCTTTCTTAAGGAAAAAAAAATCATCTTGGGTTTAGCTTCCCAGGAGACTCAACCGGATTCGCCTCTATGCTAAACATAGCGATATTTTGCATACCATATGGAGATACTTCTAATCTCATGGTTCCCAATGTAGGGCACACACACCACTGAAGGGGAATTTTATTTTTAAGGGGGACAATTCAAGACTTTAGGAGTTCTTTGGAAGCTTGTTCAGACCAAGTTTATGGCCCTTTTGGCTTCTTCCACATGAATAGGAGTTCTCTTTTTGAATAATAACAATTATATGTAATGGGGCGGGGGGATTTTAGAGTTGCTAAGGGGGGCATGGCCAAAAAAAGGTTGGGAACCACTATTCTAATGCATTAAAAATTGTGGGTGTTGGGTTTTTTAGGTGGAAGCCCTGACATAAGTACAGTAATACCTTAGATAACATTTACCTTGGATAATGCTAAAATCGCATAACATTAAGTAATCTGAGGAGGAGAATTGGATCAAATAACGTTAAGGGCCTATAGGATGGATCGGATAACAACCGCTAAAGCCTGGGCGGTTACAATGTATCTCTATGGAGCTTTAACGTTATCCGATCCATCCCATAGGATTTTAACATGCATCGGATAACACTAAAAATCGGATAACACCAAGACTTGTGGAACCAAGTCTTAGCGTTATCCGAGGTATTACTGTACAAACAAAGCGGTGGAAATAATGACTGGTAGGAATCTGTCCAGGATTAACTTCTGGTACATGCACTGTTTAGTGTGCAGGGATGGCAGAAGGCATCTACGTGATTCTGATAGCAGTGAGATAGAAAGAAAGCATCAAAACAGTTTAAACAAGCAAGCACCTTCAATAGTTTGGATATAAGTAGGTGAACAGGCAAGATGAGATCCTGCAATTCAGTTGGATTTGCCTTGGAAAGCCATTTAGATTCCTACTTTTAAAGATACAGTATAACCAGTAGCTTTGTTCTTCCAAGCCACTGTTTTACTCTAGAACAGTGGTTCCTAACATGGGGGCCGTGCCCAACAGGGACTTCAATTTCTAGAAGCCTAAGTCAGTTCATTGACTGATCAGTGCTTTGGGGAACTAACTTGGGCTCCTGGGAATTAAAGTCCAAAAACCAAAGGTTGGGAAACACTGTTCTAGAAGAAGCATACCTAGTTCAGAAGTGGGCAACTATGTGGAGTAGAAGCAAAGTTTTGACCTGGAGAGTGGGAACAGGCAAGAAATGGTTAAAAACTATTTAGGGGCTGCTTTCAGTACAGGAGGCTACAAACCTCCCCCTCCTCCCTCAAGCAAAACCTGCCACTCTGGGGTGGGTGGGTGTTTTTTTTTGGGGGGGGGGGTTTTAGAAAAAATCCCCTTTCTCCTTGAAATGTCTGTTCTGTGCTAGAAGGGCAGTCTGTGAAGCTGTACTGCCTGGTTGTTGCTTATCTAAATGTTTAGAACATATAAGAAAATTTGTTGTTAATAAGCTTTTTAAACTCTGACCTTTTAAAATCAATATGCCACCAGTCATTTTCCTTTCTAAGAAGGGATTCCATTTCCAAATGGTGAAAAATGTAGTTTCTATCCTTTACAATCTAATCATCATTTCTGTCACTGCTGGGTTGGGCACAGGAGTCCCTCAAACCATTAGGAGGTATGATCACGTCTTACAGTATAGCAGTCATGGTTACTTTTGTTATAGAGTCAATAACAATGAGATTTATGCTCACCATACAATATCAGTACAATGTTCCTACCAATACTTCAAAAGTATTTAAGAAACAAATTTGCCACAAGCCTTGGCTGTTCCTGTGAAACTGAGCAAACAGGTTGCACCAGAGTGATGAGTTGTGGCTCTTCTTCACTGAGGCCTGGAACTGTGAGAAATTTCACTTGAGGAATTTCAAGTCACTCCTGATGAAATTTGGTTATGATTGCAGAAACACAAACAGCTAAAATTATGTTGTCAACCTTTGGTAACATTTTTTATTCTGCTAATTGTCTTTATCAGGTCTCATATGTTGCAATGTTTTATTCTCTGTTTCAGGCTTTGCTTTAGCCTTCCATCCTATTCCTTCAATCAATAGCCAGTATCTTCTTGCATAGTTCTGCCTACTCAAAGGGAGCAACATCACCAGTAATGGCAGATAATAATTAATAAGTGTGTGCCGTTAAGTCAGTTGTGATTTATGGCAACCCTTTACATGATTTTTTTAAGGTAAAGAATACTCAGAAGAGGATTTCCATTCTATTATTCTGAGGGTGCCCTGGGAATGTGCATCTTGCCCAAGGCCACAAAATTTGTCTCTCCTACAGTACACAATGGGGAACTGAACTCCCAACCTTTGGCTCTGCAGACAGTAACCTAAGTCACTTATCTGCTAATATTGACGAGGATGTTGTAAACGTGAAGGAGGGAACCATAAGATTATGTTTTCCTTGTTTTGTGCGACTGCTGTGTGCGAAGGGGACGTTTCAACACTCTTGTGTGACAAACTGTCTTCTCATAAACTTGATGCATGGAATGGTTTCTTGGCATGCGAATGTTCAAGCCATCTGTTAGGGTGAAACAGTGCCCAGCCAGAATGATGCACACAGATCATGAGGGAATAGGGTAGTATTAGTTACATAAAGCATAGGTTGAGGAGGGCACAGAATGAAAAAGACAAAACCTTTCTTCTACCCTTCCATCCAAGCACATGAAGAACATAAACACTGCAAGCTGTTGACTTCAAGCCTTAGAACAGCTTGTTCTGTGGAATATCTTTGCCACTTCAGCTCTCAATCTTCAGAAAGTCAATTCAATCAGACTTGCAAAGTAGAAGATATGGCTTCTGGGATGTTACTTCTGGGCTCCGTGTCACTTTCAGCTTGTGTCCAGATATTTGTTGCCAATCAATGACATATAGTCTAGGAAATGGTGGTTTCTATACATACCTGTATATACTGCAGTGGCTCAAGTGGCTAAGATGCTTACTGGAAGGTGGCAGGTCAGCAGTCCGATTCCCGAGTACTGCAGGACGGAATGAGGTCCTGTCTTTGTCCCTGCTCCTGCCAACCTAGCAGTTTGAAGGCAATAAATTGCAAGTAGATAAATAGGGACTACTTTGGTGGGAAGGTAAACAGCATTCTGTGCACTCCGGTGTCTAGTCATGCCTGCCACATGACCACAGAAACATCTGCAGAATCAGACAGCGCTGGCTCTTCAACTTTGAAACAGAGATGAGCACTGACCCTAGAGTCAGATACGACTGGCTTTCATGCAAGGGAAACTTTTACCTTTACCTGTACATACCTGATATCTGCTCCCAGGCTGATGCCTTAATTGCCCCAACTCCCTGCACTCACAAAGAAAAACAAGCTAAAGTGACTCCATTTTAGGCCATTGAGTCCAACTGCCTGCCCAACGTAGGAATCCAAGTCAAAGATATGACCGATGGTTGTCCAATTCTCTCTTGAATGCTTCCAGTGTTCATCCATCATCCATGATTTCAAGAAAATGATAATGGCTCACAGATCTCTTCAGCCAGTTCCTTCAATATCCTTGGATGCAGTTCATCTGGTCTGGTGATTTGAATACATTCAAGGTAACATGGTATTCCTTGTTTGTTTTTCAGTCTCAAGGTGCGAGGCTGCCTCTTTCCCTTGTACTTCACACTTGCCTGGAGGGTTGTACAGTACTCGGGGTGGGGTGGAGTGTCTGAGCTAAAGTAGGAATTGAACACTTCTGCCTTTTCTTTGTCATCTGTTACCATTTCCCCATCCCCATTGAGTAGCTGAGCTACTGTTTCTTTAACTGTCTTTTGCTTTGTACATACCTGAAGAATGCTTTTATCATATATTGAAAAATGCTTTTACCATATATTTGGTGCTTTTATCATATATTGCCAGCCTCAACTCATTCTCTGCTTTTGCCTTCCTAACACTATCCCTACAATTCTACGCTGCTTGTCTTTACTCTTCCTTTGTAGCCTGACCCTAGCCAAAGTTCTCAGTTACTACTGTAGTTATAATTGAAAACTTACTTTTCACTGTCTGATTTCTCAGAATTTCTTTTCCTACTATTGGGTAAATCCAAGCTCAAGCTCACAATAGAGATCAGACTCTTGCTGCATCTGTGCCATTTGTTGTAACTGCACTTCCTTGGTGACGCTGCTGTACAGAACTGCCACCAGGTCAGCCCATGAACAAGAAATGCTGTTATCTGTGGAAGCATCACCATAGAGAAAGATGGGAAGGAAGATATGAAAAGATCAGATTACCAGAGTTCTCTTGTTTTCTCAGGACTCTAGATGAGCATCTGGTCTTCCAAAAAGATGGACATTTGAGAGGACATGCCACTATTAAAATGAGATTGTTTAATAACTTGCAGCCATATACCATATAAAACCACAGAGAACAATATTTTTCATATTAGCCAACAGCAACACTTCTGTTTTGTTTGTATCCAACTTAAGCTTCTTTGCCCACATCAAGACACATGGTTGATATCAGACAGTAGTACATTAGCTGTAACCTTTTAAAACTGGGGGCCAGATCACACCCCCTCAGACTGTTGGTGGGCCAGACTGGTGTGTCCACCACTTTCCTGCTTATCAGCCTACTGTGGGTGAAGGAGGGGTCCTGCCTGTCCTTGCCTGTGCTTGGCCAGAGAGGCACCCGGGAAGGTCGCAGTCAGCTGTGTGTGTCTTCTGCTTCCATTTCTGCCACCACTGCCACCACTGCAGGAGCAGTGGTGGTGGCAGGAGTGATGGTGCAGGCTGGATAGAATGGCACCATGGGCCAGATCTGGCCCATGGGCCATCGGTTGAGAACACCTGATCTAGAGCTTTCTTTGTACCACTTGGCTATACAAGGACTGAAAGTTCAGATGTGCAGAGAGGATGAATGAGCGTATAGATCAGGAGACAACCTGGGCAGAGAAGACGGTGGATTCACAGGGGGTGTGGGGAGGCTCATGGACCAAGAAGAGCCAGCAAAAGCAGTGGAACAACGAAGTAAAATCTGACCAGGCAAGACTTGACAGCTGGACATACAGTACAAGTTAGGCATAAGGAAGAATTTTATTCAATTTCATTTTTGAAAATATGTGCAAAATTTATATTTTCCATATCAATGTGTGAAGCAAAATACAAATATCCTGTAGCATCCCAAGATAGGAGAAATCAACATGATGAAGCAACCTGTGTGAGTGTGGATAATAAGGCATTACAGTATTTAAAAATTCTGTTTTGTGGCCCCAATGACGTCCATGGTGCAGAACTCCCTCAACCAGCCTTCTAGCTACAGAATGACAGAAGACCAAGAAGCCTAATGAAGAAGAAGGCTTGCTCTAGTTATTTTCTCTAAAGGTATAAAGGACACAGGAGAATGGAATTTATCTCAGTAACACAAGCACCATCTGCTTTATTCACCCAGAGATTCTGTTTCTTCTCAAACAAACTCATGGGAGTTGTAGATGAAATAAAACACCAGCAACCAAGACTACATTTTCTAAAGCAGACACTAAATGATTGCATTATTGAGTTTTACCCATTACGTTGCCTTCTTATAAGGTCTCTGTTTACTCAGGATGAAAAATGGATTGAACCACAATGTGACCACTCATTGAATCCCTAGAATATTAACCCTGTCATTGTTGCAATATCAGTCAAAGCCAATCTTTTATTGGTCAAAATCCTGTTGCTTAGTATAGTAAATCATACTAAAGTAGTCTCATTGAATCAACGGAGATTTAGCAAGTCAACTCTTCCATTGATTCAAAAGAGGCTACTCTAACTGTTGCTTACTATGCTAAAGAAAGTTGCAGGTAGAGTAAGCTCATTTGAATCGATGGAATATGCAGAGAAGTTGACTCATTAAATAGGGTTTCAGCTGCTGATTCTTAGACCCCCAGTGTTCCATGGGTGGTTTAATGAAACACATATTGATGAGAGGATATATGACTTCAATGACTTTGCTCATTTTAGAAATAATTTAGCAAGGCTTCTCATTTTCTTATGTTCCAGGAAGCTTCTCAATATATTCAGCAGCAAATACCATCTCCAAGTATGGATGACAAGCAGTGGTGGGATGTCAAAAATTTTACTACTCCACCGTGACGTCATCACAGTGTGGGTGGAGCTAATGTCATGACGTTGTGGGTGAGGCCAAAGAAAAAATTAAAAATTAAAAAATAAAATAAAAATAAGCACAGACAAACCTCAACCCACCCACCCACAACACAAACCCATAAATGAAATAAAATAAAATAAAATAAAAATACATTAAAATAGACCCACTCACCCAAACACCCCCCACCCACCCCCAACACAAATCAACCAGAGCTTTTAAACCAGAGCTTAAAGCTTATTCTGGCTAATCTTTCTCACACTAGGTCAGATGGAAGGAACTACAGAATGAACTCACCACAAGATGGCTTCATTTCAGCACTTTTCAACTTTTTAACAGTTAAAGAAGTTAGGTACTAAGTCTTTACCTAACCAGTTCTCTAAGATAATATGCCTTAATGTTAATGTAAAACAGCTGTACCTCCTTAAGGGTTCTCCAATTGGAACAGCAATTGGAACAGCACAGGTATAGCTTATTGATGAGGTAACTCTAAGACTTTGCTTAAAAACCCCAAGCCAGGCCTGCCGCCTGCCAGGCCTTTTTAGGAACTGTGGTAGTATGTCAATATAGGTAAAGGTATTAAATACATATTAAAATACACACAGACACACCACATCCAAAGGTGAGTCACTTACCCTGGGGAGCAGGCTATAGGGAGCTTCAGGTTAGCAGCTTCTCTTCCTCCTCCCCGCTTGGGAAGACAGCAAGGAGGCCGTGCATACGCACCAAGCACTGTAGGCATGCATGCACACCAAGTGCTTGGCGCGCATGCACAGTGGGGGAATCAGTGAAAAGATAAGCCCCGAAGGTGGTTCTCCCCAAAAGCTGCTCCAGGACACTGGGAAAAGTTACTACCAGTTCCGGCGAACTGGTGAGAACCTGTTACATCCCATCACTGAAGAGTTTGGGATGATCTCTTCAAATCTTCAAAATATATACAGAGAGTGCCGTATATATATTTATATGGCATGCTATGCTTTGTACATTTTGACTGTAAAGCCAAACTGCATTCTATTATTGCAGCAATTGAGGTGCACAGAAAGAGCTTCCTGGAAGACTGTGGTATTTTTGAATCACAATTGGGTGTACCCTGGATAATGGCAACCTTGTGCCGGCTAATATTTCTCACACTAGGTCAGGTGAAAGGAACTGCAGAATGAACTCACCCAGAGATGGCTTCATTTTGGCATATCAGAAAACAAAAACAAAAAAAATAAAACAAAAACACTGCAGCACTTAAAAGTCTGAAGAAGTGGACTTGATCTACAAAAGCTAAAAGTAAAAATATAGCAGTTAATCTTTAAAGTGCTGCAGTGTTTTTGTTTTTGTGTTGTTGTTGTTGTTGTTTTCTGATATGCCTGAGCCACAACCTAACACGTCCTTTGGTCGGGAAGAGGAATTGGACTATAGCCGCAGGTGGACGTTTTTGCATTATAATGTTTTTTACTATAACGTGTATTGTTCTACTGTATGATATTTACTGAACCTTATTGCTCTGTTGCACTACGCGCCATGGTATTTTGATTGTACTGTAATGTGTATTGATGTGTAATGTGTACTGACCTACTATATGATATTTACTGTACTTTGCTGTTTAGTTATATTGTATGCTATTGCATTTTTGCTTGCACTTTAATAGTGATATGAGGGGACTCTGTGAGCCGCTCTGAGTCGGTTGCTACCAAGGAGAGCGGGATACAAATCTAAAAAAATAAATAAAATAAATAAATAAATCCCAAAAAATTCATTTTGGCAATTTCACAAAAGAAGAAGAATTGCACTAGTTTTGGAAACAACCATATAAGCAAGAAAGCAAAGGGAAGGGGCAATAAATTTTACTTCTCCACTTTCTTGCTTTCTCACATGTTTTTCCCCAATGGGCTGACTAGGACATCCAAGTGCTTCCTGTTCACACACATCTGGAATGAGTCCCTGAGGTCTCTCTCCTTACCGATTTTGCTTTCTCTTCTCTTCCCTCCTTTTTTTTACCCATCCCCCATTCACAAACCTTCCCATTTTCATCATAATCCTTTCTGATTTTGTTTTTTTATTTGTTTTCAGTTTTCACATCTGCATTATGGTACAAAAAGCAATGAAAAATAAAAATTCAAAAAGCAGCTGTCTCACTTACATTGTTGTTTACAACACTGCTGCAATACTAGGACACAGTTTGGCTTTATGGTCAAAGAAGAAATATAGAAGATAAACCTAGTTTGCTTCTCAAAACAGGATTTTTGCAAAAGCTAATGGGCCAAAACCTCCCTTGCATTGTGTTACTCAAAATGGCTACAATCATCAGTGTAGCTCAGGGATTCTCAACCTGTGGCCCATGGGCTGGATACGGCCCACGGCACCATTTCATGTGGCCACCAACCGCCTCCACCACACCAGAAAGTGCCATGAGGTGGAGGAAGGGCAAAATGGCCATCAGGTCCCCGAAGCTGTTTGAGGGAGTGTGACTTGGCCCCCGGACTTAAAAGGTTGAGAACTGATGTAGTTGATCTCAAAAAGGGGTTACTTGGATGTTTCCATGCAGTTTGTTCTAGTAAGATAAAGAAGAAGAAGCTCCTGAGGGACTAAATGTCCAATGTACAGGTGTGCTTTAAGCAATTGCAGGGGATTTGTGACTGGTGAATAAATAGGACTCAGGTTCTTCAGAAAAGTAACTTGAAGATCCAGAGTTAGTGGGCTGTGAGCTATCATAGCTACAAGGACTCATGTTTTAAATTTTGTTTTATCTTCCTGAGGGCAAAAGCAACATTCAAGATGCTTATTGTTTTATTGTCTTTTGGTTATACTGGCAATGAATATAAGCCCACTTATATATTATAAGAATTTTCTTTTGCTTATGTTACATTTATGTAAAATGTATTGAATTTATTTTTATGTACATTCCAGTTGTCAATCATTACCATTTCTCCTTCTCTTTCAATAGCTTGTAACTAGAGATGGTTTAGAGAATAACAACAAATGGGGGTTCCAGCACACTCTTTGTTTTATGATAACCTACCAGTTCTATTCAGCTTGGTGTTGTAGCACAAGAAAGATGAGTTTCCAAATTCCAGTATCACCACCACCAGAGGGGCCACAGTGGCTTAGTGGTCAAAACACTGAGCTTGACAATTGGAAGGTCGACAGGTCAGCAGTTTGAGACCCAAGTGCTGTGCAATGGAGTGAGTGCCCGTCATCTGTCCCAGCTCCTGCTAGCCTGGCAGTTTGAAAACAACAAATTGAAAGTAGATAAATAGGTAACGCTTTGGTGGGAAAGGTAATAGGATTATTTATTTATTTATTTATTTATTTATTTATTAGTTCAAATTTATATTGATGCCCACTCACTGTAGTGACTCAGGGCGGCTTACAAACAATATATTACATTACAATATAATACGTTAATGGGGGCTCAGGGGGAGGGGCGGCAAAGTCCTCAACCTGCCCTGGCTTCTTCTTCCCTAGCCATTGATGTGGGCACAGGGGGAGAGGTGGCAAAGGATTATGTGTACTTTGGAATCTAGTCATGCCTGCCACATGACCACAGAAACATCTGCAGATGCAGATAGAGCTGGCTCTTTGGGTGTAAATGGAAATTTATTTATTTATTTATTTATTCTTATTTGCTATCCTTATTTGCTATGAGCACCGACCCCTAGAGTCAGACATGGCTGGCTGTTGAGCAAGTGAAACTTGACCTTTACTATCACCAACAGGCCTGGGGAAAGGGCAGAGCGCCAATTTAGTACAAGAAGTTCTCTATTATCGTGTACAAAAACAACAGTAACAAAAGACTTGAGTGTCTTGCCTCTAGCACAAGAGGAAATCCTATTTCATGAAATAGCAGATGCCAAGCCCATGATGGGGGCATGATGTCTGAGAATCTCCCTGTGTTCTCTTCAGAGGGTGGTAGGCGAGAGGAGTTTTGAAAGAACCTAAGATATGATCCTGCTTTGTTCCTGTTTGCATCTCCTGCTACAGCGAGCTCAAGAAATAACAGCGTATGCTTGGGGAGGACAGGATAAAATTAATTATCACCATCTTCTAACTTTCCAAGGCAAATGTTTACAGCTAAGAATGACATTTGTGTTTCAGCTCATCCAAACTAGGCATAATTTCTAGCAAAGGGTGGGAGGGGGAGAATGCCTTGATCTGTGCCGTGCTGAGAGAAGGAGCAGCAGATGTTGAAGCAAAATGCAGACACCCCTGCCAAGCACTGCTGAGGATGGGAGTTTATCTAATGTGTAAACAACCACCTGCTGCAAATGAAAAATTGCTCCCCCAGCCACCTGATTAAGGCAAACATAATGACAGAGAGAAGCTGAGAGGCAGCTTGATTGGTAATTTCATCAGGACTTTTGAACCAAACATTTATCTAGCAGCAGAGCAGGAGGATGCAGGGGAGTTGAGATTGGAGAGTGGCCCTGCCTTTTATTTTAAACTTGCCTTCTTGCTTGAGCATAGATTGTTGGAGACAAAAAAATTGGAGATGTTTACAGTGAATAGAAAGACAATCCTCTGCACCAGCATTTCCCAAATTATGTTCTGTGGAACACTAATGGACTATAATTCCCAGAAGCCTAAGTCAATACATTGGCTGATCAGTCCTTTGGGGAATTTACTTAGGCTTTTGAGAATTGAAGTCCAAAAACCAAAGGTTGGGAAATACTGCTCTACTACACCACCATATGTAACCCATATGTATGAAAATTAACACGCTTTATTAAAAGAGTCAAGAGATCAACGATTCTATTTATGGCCAGTTTTCTTTCTAGTCTTGAGATGCAGTGGTGGGGTTTAAAAAATTACTACCTACTCAGTGGGCTAATTTCTATGGATTTCCTTTTGTTATGCAATTTTTGAGTTAACCCAGCCATTTGTTAAGTGAGGTCCAGTGGTGGGATGTCAAACATTTTACTACCCCACCGTGATGTCATCACAGTGTGGGCAGAGCTAATGTCATGATGTCATGGGCAGGGCCAAAGAAAACAAATTAAAAAATAAAAATAAGCACACACACACACCTCAACTCACCCACCCACCCACAACACAAACCCGTAAATAAATAAAATAAAATAAATGAATGAATAAATAAAATACATTAAAATAGACCCAACCACCCACCCCACCCCAAACACAAATCAACCAGAGCTTTTAAACCAGAGCTTAAAGCTTATTCTGGCTAGTCTTTCTTACACTAGGTTAGATGGAAGGAACTACAGAATGAACTCACCACAAGATGGCTTCATTTTGGCACTTTTCAACTTTTCAACAGTTAAAGAAGTTAGGTGCTAAGTCTTTTTCTAACCAGTTCTCTAGGATAATATGCCTTAATGTAAATGTAAAACAGCTGTACCTCCTTAAGGGTTCTCCAACTGGAACAGCAATTGGAACAGCACAGGTATAGCTTATTGATGAGGTAACTCCAAGACTTTGCTTAAAAACCCCAAGCCAGGTCGCCAGGCCTGCCAGCTGCCAGGCCTTTTTAGGAACTGTGGTAGTATGTCAATATAGGTAAATGTATTAAATACACATTAAAATACACACAGACACACCACATCCAAAGGTGAGTCACTTATCCTGGGGAGCAGGCTATAGGGAGCTTCAGGCTAGCAGCTTCTCTTCCTCCTCCCCACTTGGGAGGATACCAAGGAGGCCATGCATATGCGCCAAGCACTGTAGCATGCATGCACACCAAGTGCTTGGCGCGCATGCACAGTGGGGGAATCAGTGAAAAGGTAAGCCCTGAAAGTGGTTCCCCCCAAAAGCTGCTACCAGTTCTCCGGGACACTGGGGAAAGTTACTACCGGTTCTGGAGAACTGGTGGGAACCTGTTACATCCCATCACTGGTGAGGTCCCAATGTAATTGTTCTTGAGATGCAAGTACACAACCCTACTTCGATTTGAAGATTATTGCTGCACCAGAGCATCTTTTGTTTTGCAGAGCAGGAAGACTGTCTTTCTTTTTCATCTCTTCTGTAGGTTCAGAAGACTGTAACACTAATCTGGCAGTGGAGATGACTGTTTCAAAAGCAATCACACTTATATACCACCCTATAGTGCTTAGTGCACTCTCTGGGAAGTTTACAGGTAATTAGCATTTTGTCCCCAACTTGTTGGTTCCTCATTTTACCAATCTCAGAAGGATGAAAGGATGAATCAACCTTGATCCTTTGTCAGGACTGAACTCACAACCTTTTGGTTGCAGTACAGCAGTTTAAACACTGAGCCACCATGCATCCACTGCCAGTGCGGCAAAATTGATGGAGCAAAGAAAGGTACTGGGTAAGTTTATGTTAAATCACATGGATGAGTTAACATAGTGCCACACTCAACCAGAGAAAGAACCCTCCTTAAACACAAGAGAGCAGAAAGAGTAACTCATTATTTCAATGTGGTAAAGATATTTTAGAAGAGATGAAGCTATTATAGCAATTTCTTTATGAATTTCATGAGTAGCTAACCACATTAATCAAGTTAGGCAAGTTGTCCAAGAATGCTAATGAACAAGATGATCTAGGCATTGTAGCTTCCCAAGATGCCTCTCTTGGTGAAAAGAAACCTTTAACAATAAAATTAAAAGCATATTCCAGAAGGAAATTATTGAAAGGCTTACTGACAAGTAAAGAACATATTAGGGGGGAAATAAGAATGATCTAATAAATAGAAAAGAGAATAAAAATATTAAGAATTAAAATACAGTTGTACCTCGCTTAAAGAGCATAATGCATTCCACAGGATTGCTCTTTAAGCGAGTTTGCTCTTTAAGCGAAACACCATTGTAAATGACCAATTGTGGAAGGGATTGCGAACCCCGATTTATTTGTTAAGCGAGTTTTTGGTTGGTTTTATTTGTTAAGCGAAGCGAACATTCAGAGAAAATTCTGCTCGTTAAGCAAGTTACTCTTTAAACGAAGCGCTCTTTATGCGAGGTTTGACTGTAATGTCAAAAACAAAATAAGATACATTACTATTTAAACTTCTGGATGAGAAATCTAGAAGAAACTAAAAAGACATCTAACATTCAGGTAACTTAATAAATAATAAGGCTTCTGGGGATATATATAATAATCATACCCCTTCCAATACAGTGATATTAAAAACATCCTGGGGTGAGATCTGTGGGCAAATGCTTTAATAAATAACAGCAAGAAGTAAAATCAAATATCACCACAAACAAGATTACACATTGATGAGCAAAAAGTCCTTCATTTGTGTCAGTTTTGCCAGGTTATAAATTGATACAAATACCACCTAATATACAACACACAACTGGAGTGTGCATCATCTTGCCAAACTGCAGTTTATTTTAAAACCACATGGTATGGGTAATTTATGTTCTACTGATTCCTAAATCACTGTATTATTCTGTGTGCATGTGTGTGTTGGTGCATATTGTGCCTTTTTGCTTTGCAGGATTCCTCATGATGGCCATTGACCATCCCTCCTCCCATTCACAGACACACACAGTCAAAGGCCCCTCATGGAGCCAATTGGCTGAGGAGTTGCTGCTAAAGATTAGAAGTTTAAGTGAGCAAGAAAGCAATACACCAAGGGGTGGAGAGGAGGGGTTGAGTTATGCTAAGTGGAGTGTCCAGGTCCCCAGTGCACACTGCAGCAGGGTGTAGCAACAGTGGGTGGGCAAGAGTGAGGACCATGGGAAAGATCTTCTTTTGTCACCTCCACACCACCATGTATACTCCTCCCCTCCCAGAAGTAAGAAATGATGCTGGGCATCAGCTGGCCTAATTTCTTCCCACCAGGGATCTCGAGGAACAGCCTTACCTGAAACCCCACACCAGGGCGAAGGACCCCATGTTTGGATCAGGTCTTTAAACACTATAATTTAAGTACTGTATATGCATGTTTTAGGTAAGGTGTTGGTCAGTTGGGTTCATAAACAAAGGATAGCACATGAATCAGATTTAATAATAATTTACAGTTATAGATGGGGGATGTGTGTTGGAGAGGTACAGTTTTATTTATACTCTCTCTCTCTCTCTCTCTCTCTCTCTCTCTCACACACACACACACACACACACACACACACACACACACACTTTTTCTTCTCCACCTCCATTGTCAAATTTCCTGGCAGAGAATGGTGGTGTTGCATGAATTAACACATGCACACATTTTGCCGCCCATCCACCCCAAGGCAGCAACCATCCAGAGGCCTCCAGTGTTTCGCAGAGGAGCGTATGCTCTATAAGAGCGTGCCTCCTTCTCACCTCGCCTTCTCTCTTATGCTTTGTGATCTGGAAAAGCCCCTCCCTCCCTCTCTTTTCTTAAGTATGGCATTTTGTGGTAGCTTCAGGACCAAGAAGGAATTTTTTTCATCATCACTGACAGGCCCTTGTGATTATGTTTTTCACCTACCAGTACCTACTAGGGGGAGCTAGAGGTAAGTGATGTAAACCCAATGGGGTGGTAGTGGGGTAAATGGTAAACAAAACTATGTTAATTGAGCATACGTAACGGGGGTTCCTGACCATAACAGAATGACAAAGGCACTGGAGGCGTCTACTATCGTGTGAAGAAACCCTCAATTACAAGGGAGCAGGCTTGTTAGCCTGAAGGAAATTGTGATCTAACAAGTATGGAGTGAGGTCATGACTGTATACAAGGTCATAATCAATAATCCAGATATGGGTAGATATACCCATAAGATAATACCATTTACCCACTAGGATGCCCCATTCCAGGTCATGTTAATATGGTATTGTTATGTTTATTAAAAAAAAAAGTTCTTCTTCTTCTGCCATATCTGAATATAGACAATCATCATGGTGATCAACCATGAAGACTGTCCTGAGAATATAATGAAGTGACCCTCCATTTGTCTTCCACACCACAGTGTGACACCTGTACCACTGATCCAGTTCTGCAAGTCACCTTCTGGTCCTGAGCTCATTTGGCACACAAAGTTCTCCTCAACCCCAGGCCAGTATTGATGAAGCTGCTAGCCTCTTAGCAAGATGGTTTCAAGTGGGATTTAATCCACTTGGGGACCATCACACTTCCCTGTGGACTTTGCCACCCAAGGCTGTTAGTCCTCAAGGTTGTGAGGTTAGTTAACTGCCACCTGACACTCAGAATTGAGTCGCTGGCAGTATGGTCTATTCCAGGGATTCACAACCTGTGGCCCGTGGGCCAGATGTGGCCCACAGCAGCATTTCATTTGTCCCCCTCCTCCACCACACCAGTAAGTGCCATGTTGTGGAGGAAGGGCAAAATGGCCATCCAGACCCCAAAGCTACCTAAGGGAGCATGACCCGGCCCCTGGCTTTAAAAAGTTGAGAACTCCTGCTTTATTCGGTACAACAGGGCAAAATAGAGCTACAGTGGTACCTCGCTTAAAGAGCATAATGTGTTCCATGGGATTGCTCTTTAAGCAAGTTTGCTCTTTAAGTGAAACACCATTGTAAGTGACCAATTGTGACTTCTGGTAGGGGAATTGCGAACCTCGATTTATTTGTTAAGCGAGTTTTTGGTTGGTTTTATTTGTTAAGTGAAGCAAACATTCAGAGAAAATTCTACTGTTTAAGCGAGTTACTCTTTAAGTGAGGCGCTCTTTATGTGAGGTTTGACTATATTACATTCTGAATTACAAGGATATCCTGCCAGACTGAGCCAGAAAAGAAATCCAATCTACTCCACTTTAGTTCACTAATACCAGTTTCTGTAATGTTTAAATGAATTTCTTGCATTACAATTTCGAGGTTACCTTGATTCATACTTCTTACATTCCATGTTTCAATACTATGTGAAATGGAGCATTGGACTTTCCAAACTAAGGTGTATCTACCCTTTTTAGGAGTAACGTTCATATCAGCAGAAGAGAATGCTAATGATGGGTAGAGAAACTCTTGAAGGACAACTACTGGGAAGCAGTAGAGTATCTTTCAAAAACAATGGCAATGACACTCACCAACTTTTGTTCACGTTGTACAGAAGTCATCAATGATAAACCACTACTAAATTTCTTACCTTGAAAACTGTATGATGAGATGATCCCAGTGTTTGGTCCTTTAGATACTCTGGATTTTCTCCCCAGTGACCAGTGGTCAGCTTCCATGCAGCCTGAAACATGTGGCATGCCAAAGGTAGAGAACCACCAGCCTGTGATCTTTCTTAAATTGCTTGGTGGATGCTCCAGAAGATGTCAAATATAGAGATATCTTCTTTCCCGTGGCTTATTACCTGAGCCATTCACCTTCTCCTGCTCAGTGGACAGATTTGTAAACTGCTATATAGCTGTACCTTGTTAAAGATAGTGACTTTGTTTTAGAGTTTTGAACGAAAAAGCCAGTGAATTATAGTCTATGGTCCAAATCAATTTCTCTTTTTACTGGAAATCAAAAAGACTTGACCACAATTCTTTTTTGTTTGCTTTCCTCTGCAACTATAAAGTATGAGAGCAAGGAAAATATGAGGAAAGTAGAAATCAGCACAAGAAATTCTCATTCTTCTTAGATTTATTAAACAGCAATGTTGTGCATCATATGCTGGGTCAGTCAGACTACAGTTGAGAGCAAAGATGAGCTCTTCCCCATATGGTGTAATGTGTGTTGAATATATTTATGCAACCCCATAATGCTGTGAGTTAATGTAAATTATGTGCATAACCAGCCAATCAGAAGAGTTCTCTCTTTTCCTGCCTGTAGGGCCACCTGTTTTGCTATTCAGTTCAGTGTGTTTTTGCAATTGTGTTACTCTCTCTCTCTCTCTCCTTTCTCGTTTCCTCTCATCAGTACAGGATGACTTCACTTATAGACTAACCCTAAATGAGAAAATATCACGGCTTCTTGCACTTCACTTTTCTGCTGTATTTCAACCACCCCACAGTCCCACCTCAGACAAAAATATTCTATTTTCTTTTCTTTTTCTTTTTTGAGAGAGAGAGAGAGAGAGAGAGAGAGAGAGAGAGAGATCTCAAAAAAAAAAATGAAAAATAGAATATTTTTGTCTGAGGTGGGACTGTGGGGTGGTTGAAATACAGCAGAAAAGTGAAGTGCAAGAAACCGTGATATTTTCTCAGTTAGGGTTAGTCTATAAGTGAAGTCATCCTGTACTTAGAGGAAATGAGAAAGGATAGGATGCTGATCCTCAAAACCCCATGAGCCTCTGGAGTACAGATTCCAATGGAAATCAAATTTCTGCTGAACACAAAGCTTAGTGCATAAAAATTAATCAAGTACTACAATGACTCGCTTTATTCATAATACTTAATGGTCATGTAATAGGAGTTTTTATTCAGCAGTTAAAGTTCATAAGTGCAGGTTTTACATGTAAAAAGGTATTGCACTGATGGTTTAATTACAGACCTTTTTGCACACCAAAGGAAATAGATTCTGCAGCTTTCATAATTAAAGCAGGGCTTTGGAGGGGAAATGAACTTTGCAGTAAGCCATATATCACTTTATTGTTTTACTATGTGTTTTTGTTTTGTTGAACGATTAGGACTCCCATTTTAGCCATATGATCAAGCTGTAGTAATTGCTAGGGGAAGAGGTGGGCTTTGTTTATGATAGGCTTTACAAACAGTACCCTTCAAACTCCACAAGGCAACCATAAACATGGGACCATGTGGGTTCCCAAACCTATACTGTGTTGGGGAGGGGAGGGAAGCCAAATGCAACATTTCAACCTAAAAACACATTGTTTTCAAACAATTAGGATCATATTCTGATCATTGTTTAATTTCGACAGTGTTAGTATAAGATTTTATTGACCCATTTGGAGTTCTAGCCTACCTTTCCTCAGCATTGCATCTCTTCAGAGGTGCTGGACTACAAATCCCATAGTTCACAGCCAACATGACGTTGAAACTGACGTTGGCTGTAGCCTAATTTATACAGGAGGGGTTTCCAACCTTTTCAAGCCAGCTGCTGGGTCACGCTCTCTCAGTCTGAATGGGCTGGATGGTCATTTTGACATGCATGCATGATGGTGGGTAGCCATTTTGTCCCAACAGCTTCAAAGGGGCAGCCATTTTGTTTCTTGAATGCCTTGAGGGATGGAGGGCCACATAAAATGGTGCTGCGGGCCAGTTCAGTCCCACAGGACTTAGGTTTGAAATCCCTGATATACAAGAATATAAGTCCCAGGTTACAAAAAGCCAGTTTAAACTTTTCAGTACAGAGGGGAATGAGTTCACATGAAAGCTGCCTCCATACAGCACAGCAGTGCGGGAACTGCATGGAAGTAAGAGGATGGCAGTAACTTTTACATGGCAGAGCAGTTCCCAATCTCATAGTTTGGCCTGGAGGGTTCCTGCCAAATTATGGGAATGGAAATTTGTGAATTCCAAAATTCTCATCCCTAGCAGTATGTATACATTATTATAAAGTACAAGAATTGCCGCAATGTGGTTTGTACAAAGGCATTGTGGATACTGGGGAATGTGGTAGCTCAGTGGTTAAGAAGCTCATCTTGTTAGCTGGAAGGCCAGCAAATCGGTAGTTTGAGACCTGAGTACTGCATGACAGATTGAGTGCCCATCTCTGTCCCAGCTTCTGCCAACCTAGCAGTTTGAAAGCAAGAAATTGCAAGTAGATAAATAGGTACCACTTCAGTGGGGAAAAGATCTTGGGGACATGAAAGGAGCCTCATTTGGGCATCCTGACATTCCCCCTTTGAGCCCTCTTTTCCTGACATCTAGGTATCTTCAGGATAGAGCCTGAGTAAGAGTCAAGACTGAAAAAATGATCAGATCAACAAAGCAGCAACTTTACATGATCAACCAGTGCATCTGCCCTGTCTCAGCACAGCTGGGTCTTTGCTTTTTAGCTAAAATTGGATTACCTTGTAGGTATGCTGTCTGAATACTTCTGAGATCTGTTACTATGTGCTTTGGGAAAGATGTGTGTTCAGTCATGTTTGACCTTAACTAAGAATTCTACTTTAGTAAAAAGTAGAATTTGCCATGATTTATGGCAATATTTGAAATGTAATTCATTGATGCTACTCATCATTGTTGTGAGGGAAAAACCCTCAGTAATGTATTTGTTCTCAGGGTTCCCTCTTTCTTCTTAACTTTTGATGCCTCTGGGAAGGTAGAGTTAAGGATAACCAATGTAATAGCATTCCTGTAAAATTTCTCTAAAAGTGCCTCTTAAATTTGCTTTAAAAGTCACTTTTGAAAGCAGTAAGAAACACTGTTTATTATACCACTGAAATGTTTTCAGCCTTCCCATGTTATTCTGAAATGTTACTTCATTATGCCTTTGTTATCTCAAAAAAAAGTAACTATCCACTGGTAATAACATAGCTTGTAATTTCCAACTCCTGGCCATCACTTACATAATGTGAAAGCAGCAAATGCACCAGATGTTCTGAGGTCTTGCTAGCCTCCTCTCTCTCTACTTCAACATCACAGTGGTCTTATCATCTCGTCTTCTCTGCTTTTAGCAGTACAGTACCTTTAGCTGCTACAGAACATGGAAAAGGTGGCAGAAGAGGAGCAGAAAGTGGAGGAGAGGTTTCGGGATGCCATCATTTAGGAAAACTGCACACTCACCATATTCATTCTCCAGACTTGACCCACAAGGACAGAATAGATATGGGAACAAACCAGAAAAAGAGGCAAGAAGATGACTCGGATGCAGGTCCAGCTCCCATATAGAGCAGGAAATGTTACCTACCTATAAAATTGGATGATGGGAACAACAATATGGTGGTGACACAGTTTCTTTGAGTCCTAAACAATTGGCCATTATGGAGATGGGTACATAATTTGTAGATGCCTGGTCTAGGCTATTCCTTAAAAAAGGAATATGTTGCCTCTGGTTACGTCAACCCCTAAAACAATAGAGAAGTGTTCCCCACTGGTTGTAGCATCAGCATGTTATTCACCAATGAAGAACCATCTTGTAGCTAGCAACTGAAGGAGGTAAAGGAGTCAACCAATCAGAAAGAAGGGAAGTAACCTTCTTTCCTCAACCTTGTCACAAAATCTTGGTTCCAGATCCCTTTCCCTTTCGGAGGGAAATGGACTTTTGCCTACCAACCCTTCCATTGATCCTTGCCAGAATCCCCAACCTGGAACTACAAAAAACCTCAGTTGAACATCTGGACCTACAGGACCAAGCTTTCTTTCTGCATCTCTGTACTAGATTAGGTAGATATAATATTATAGATTTTGTTTTAATTATATTCTGTCAGCTTTGCTGCCATATAGTTGAGAATGCCTGGGTCTGTTTCTAAAAGTCAGTGCTGAAGGCAGTTTAGTTGGTAATGGATAATACTTTAAGCAACTATTCATTTCATAGTTCTTGATTTTGAATGCCATAGATATTTTGCTTAAAGGGCTGGTTTAGATTATTAGGGATTGTATCTGTTTAAATGGTTTTAGTAAGAACTAAACCATAGTCTGCTTTATGTGTGAAAATTCTTGTATGTAACAATTGGTTTGATTTTTTGTGAACGTTATCATCTTCCTCATGGAATGTTACTGTTCTGATTTCTATTTGAACACATTTCATCCTTTTCGAACTAACAAAAGACATTTATAATTTATCCCTGTTCTTTTAAACCTATTAAACTTAAATAAACTTTTCTATTAACAGTACCTGCAAGTGGCATAGTATCATTTCTGGTTATGTTCTCGTAGCCATTAGGATCAAAAAGGATCTCATTTTCATTTTCCACTTTTAAGTTTCAAACATTTTACTTGTGGGTTAGACCTACTGCTGTAGGCTTCTTTGTATTTTGCCTCACTAAAACAGTAGCTGAAAAATATTCTGAAAAGTTTTAAAACTAAGTGCAGCTCAGCCTTCAGAACAATGATCCTGTAAGGTTGAGATAAATCCTGTTGCAGGTCTGTTTAATATAGCCTTGGTAGGGAGCCAGCTAAAACTCTCTTAATAAATCTCTTAAATTAACTAACAGCTAAGCATGAAGCTCAAGTGGCTAAGACGCTGACTGGAAGGCGGCAGGTCAGCAGTTCGATACCCGAATACTGCAGGATGGAATGAGCTCCGGTCTTTGTCCCAGCTCCTGCCAACGTAGCAGTTTGAAAGCAAGAAATTCCAAGTAGATAAATAGGGATAAATGAATTTTTTGGAATAGTAGCCGTGTTAGTCTGTGGTTCAGGTATATCAGAAAACAAAACAAAATAAACAAAACAAGATAAAAATAAAATACTAAACACTATAGCACTTTAAAGACTAACTGTTATATTTTTATTGTTAGCTTTCGTGGATCAAGACCACTTCTTCAGACAAAGAGTGAAACTTACAGGCATGGTTTTTATACACCAAATTTAGGGGGTCAAAGGGAGACGAGGTGTGGTCAAGCAAGATGACAGACAAGCAAGCATAATACAGCTTCACACAGCCATTAGCAACAATAGATTATTCAGACTAGCTCTAGATGACTCCCTTTCAATCTCAAGGTTGCTGAGAAAGCCCATTCTGGTCTCTGATCAACTTTTGACCTGCATGTCAGAAAACAAACAAAAACACTGTACCTGGTTACTTTCCACGAAAACTAACAATAAAAATACAGCAGTTAGTCTTTAAAGTGCTACAGTATTTTTTATTTTAGTTTTGTTTTGTTTATTTTGTTTTGTTTTCTGATAGGGATAAATGGTACAGGACAGAGGTGCCTGGCGAGCGATGGTCTATGAAGTCGCAAAGGGTTGGAATCAACTGTGCGACTGAACAACAACAAAAAATAAATAAATAGGAACCACTTTGGTGGGAAGGTAAACAGCGTTCTGTGCGCCTTCCAGTCAGTGTCTTATCCACTTGAGCTTCATGTTCAGCTGTTGGTTAATTTAAGAGATTTATTAAATCTAGTCATGCCTGCCACATGAGCACGGAAACGTCTGCAGAAGCAGACAGCACTGGCTCTTCAGCTATGAAACAGAGATGAGCACTGGACCATAGAATCGGATATGACTGGCTTTCGAACAAGGGTGACCTTTACCTTTACTAAGCATGAATTCAGCAACGCAGCTAGGGTTCACCAACAGTAGCAGATGTTCTGAAAGAAGATGACATTATTTTCCTTAAAATAATTTTATTTGTTTTTAGGGAGTTTCGATCAGATTTTCAATAAAAGGTCAAAGTCTTCGACTAACAAAATATTTCAAGAACCATTTTGATCAAGGAACCCCCAATCTGGTAAACTTTATAGAAGTATTTTAGCATTTTTAAGAAGTCTAATTCCAGCCTTTATCTCCTCCTATTAGTCAGCAAAGTAGCTTTAAAATATTGAAGTGGTAATTTCATTAATTTTATGGTGCAAATCAAACATTTTCATTTATGCAGTGGCAGAGTAAGAAAGAAGGATTTAAAACAGAATTGTTTCTATAGTTCCCTTCTTGTGCCAAATGCTTTTTTTTACCTTTTATTATAGCATTTGCTGCTGCTTCTTGCAGTATTTTATCTATGGTATACCACCTCTTATCATTTGAAGTTTGTCCCTTCCACCTCCAACCTCACCCCCAATTCAATATTTCTTCTCCCTTTGCCAGAGACATTCCTAAGTAGATGGAAACTCTCTGAATGCAGAATTTTTGCATGAGTGCAAAATAATAAAAAGCATATGTATATTAAAAAGAGATCAGCTTAATGTGGAATGAGCATTGGGTTCCATTAATATTCTATTACAGTTGAAAATCATATTTAATAAATTTTATCCAGATTTTTAGAGCCTTACTGTATTTTTCTAGGTTGCTGCCAATCTAAAGAAAACAGTGGATATGATACATTTGATTTATGTTAAGTAAATAACCTGTACAGCTCCATTTTTGAAGAAGTGGGGAGTGGGGAAGTTTAAATAATATTAACATTGAAATCTTCAAATGCATACCAGAGTATAATGTGAGCTTAATTTCCACAAGCAGAAATGATGTGTGTTCTGTAAAGCAAAAGGGCCTTTTTATAAACAATATTTTTGTTGGATTTTTCTTTTTTAAAAATCTTTGTGGAGTTCAGTGTTATGTGGAAGGAACTGTAATTTATCCAACAGAAGTGTAAAATTAATATGGCACTAAAGTAATGACAACACACATAACATTATTATTTAGAAATCCTATGGAATCATTCATGGAGCTGATCCTCCCACCAGCTGACTGTGTGGCTGTATCCAAAGCTGGAAAAATGCCTGTGAGATACCACTTGTGGAAGCAAAAATGGCAACAGTAAGGAATTGCCTTCTGTACAATGGACTTTCATTTCCTGCAGCCAGAATTCTGTTAGTGGTTTACACTCTTTTAAGTGTTATCAAGGTGGCAAATTGCCACCCATTAATGAACTAGCATGTGCATTTGACTGAACACAGGCCCAGGAATTCAAATCAGCACTTCATTAATGAGTGGCAATTTGCTATTGAATCTTGGACAAGTTCTTTTACACCAGTGTAAGTCCACAATGGGGCTCTGGGTTGTAAATGAAAAAGATATGTTGCACATAACGGAGGAGTTGTGTTAGTGCTTTTTAAAAAATGTATGTTTGAATTTACACCACCTCATTTTTGGACACTCGGGGTCATTGACTCGAGGATAAGTTGAGTCCCTTTTTGGACCTCATTTTGGGGGCTAAAAAACTAGACTTATACTTGAGTATATAAGTAGTCTATTTAAAGCTTTCCACACAGGCCATGGTTGTGCTTGGCCAGGCAGTAGAGAGTCATGTAGTTTGGCCCAGTTATCTGGTAGCTGCTTGCTCACCTTCCATAATTCCAAGGCAATCTGTGTAGCATGAACGAATGTCTTGATATCCATGCTAAAGCATCCAAATTAAGGCAGTTGCTAATTAGTTTACTTTGAATGTAGTTGGAACAGGCTAAAAACTGTGAGAATGGAACTAGGGTGATGAACTTTGTATGCTGTGCTTTAATTGGTTAAAACCTTAGAAGAGGAGGGATGAGAAAAAAAGATGTGTTTTGGGTATAGTTGGAATGTGGAGGAGAAATGCTATATTTTGCCATGTTTTTGAGGATCGCTTGCTACAATGCATGGTTGTGAGTAAAATATAGCAAAATGTAGTCACTGTGTTAGCTGCCTAGGCTAGAGAAAATGGCTAGTTATGCTTTTCTTGTTTTATATTGGAAAGGGGCCAGCAAATATGTTCCTTTCTTCTATTCTTCTGAATTTTTAAAATTCTACTTCTAAATAAATCTGGTTGCATCCAGAGAAGTCAGACAGTATTTGTTTCTTATAGAGCTATGCTGGTAGAAGAAAGTCTAGTTCCTTTATTGGCAACGCTACCATTAAGTGAATTCACACTGCAGGTCCTACCTGACCTGGCTGGTTTGTAAGCACAAACAGAACCACAGGTACTCTGAAGCAACACAAAGGGTTGTATGGCTTCTGGAAGAGGTACAGGTCTCTGGAAGGTGGAATGAATCCTACGATGGGGTGATAACCTGGTGAGGTTTATCCTTAAAGGCAGTGGTGGGCTGCTCCCAGTTCGGACCAGTTTGCCCGAACCAGTAACAGCAATCCGGAGGGGATTGCCAAGGGGAGGTAGTAAACCCCAGGGCGACTGATTTGCTGGCTCTCTGGCCGCCCTCCACACTGAAAAATAGAAGTGTGCATGCGTCAAATGGAGTTTTGATGCATGCGCACTTCCAAACAGCCATTTTGGGCTGCCCAGAAAGGGCACAGTACCTGGTGGAGTGGCGGCCTTTCCTCGGTGCACTGCCAGGCCGGGCCAGGCTGGGCCAGGCTGCGCTGCCAGGCCAGGCTGCGCTGTGCTGCTGGGCCTGGCAAGGCCCGGCTGGGCTAGGCCACGCCAACAGGCCACCGTGCTGCCAGGCCGCCACGCCACCTGGCCGCCATGCTGCCAGGCCGCCGCGCTGCCAGGCCGCCGCGCTGCCAGGCCGCCGTGCCACCAGGCCGCGGCGGCGCAGCACCGCTTTGCTGTCGCGCCGCTGCTGTTCCTCCCTGCCTGCCTGCTGCTCCCCGACCCCAGGCCAGGTAAGTGACAGGTTTGTGTTTGGGGTGGGTGGGTGGGTGGTTTGAGGTGTATGTGTTTTATACAGTTTGTTTTTATGTGTATTTAATGTATTTATGTATTATGTGTATTTATTTTAATTTGTATTTTAATGCGTATTTTTATTTTATTTTATTTATTTATTTATTTATATTTATTTTTACTTTGGCTCTGCCCACAATGTCATGACATCATGATGTTGGCTCCACCCATGACATCGGCTCTGCCCACAGTGTGGTAGTAAAAAGTTTGACAGCCCCCCCGCCCCCCCGCTTACAGGTAAGTGTTAAAGATGGATGGCTTCCTAAGAGGGACTTACCCAAGTGATCTTAAGCTCTCTGTGACTCTGCCAAGTTATTGAACCGTATGTTGGTCTCAACAATCAGGCTGCATATTGTTTTAAATTGTATATCAATCTAAACATTTTAATCCATATATTTGTTTGAAATTGCATATTGATCTAAAATGTATTGCTCTTAACAAGTGAACTATTTTTTGTAACTTTCCCTAAGAAAAAGGGAATTTGAAGCAGCAGGACAACAAGAGTGGTGGGTTTTTTCTTTGTTCCATGTCTTTTCTAATAGGGACAAGAGGATTGATGCAGGCATGACCCCGTGTTGTTCCATGACCCTAATTAATATTAGACTTAGTGACATTTATGCATAGGAGCCAGAAACTAAACAGGAAACAATTTATGTCACCTAAAGCTTTTTAACAAATCGATGCAACTATTTGTAATTGCTTGTTTCACAAGATTAAAAGTGCTTAGGCCTGATCTTCGCCCGTGGTTTTGTGGCCAACATGACCTGGGCTTCTGTTATAAAACAGGAGTGTTGGTTATCAGCACCTATCTCCATCAAGTAATCCATATGGCTAATATTTCTGGAATTTTAATGTAGTTACAATTTATGGCCAATCAAATGTGGCTACCTAAATTGCTGTTGCTAGTAGACAGTTTAACTGTCTTTATTAATTACAGTATAATTTAATGTTTGAGTACAGGCACTTGTGTTGGTCATTTTTACAGCTAAAGCAGTTATGTGCCTTATGACGAACCATTTTAGCATTTTCAATGGAAATTTGCTAAAATGATGAGTGATAAAACCGTCAAACTGTGGTAAATAATGGTTATTGCGTTGAGTGGAATTAATCTTTGAAAGGACAGTTACCTTCAAATTAACATTAGAACTTGAAGACAAAATGGTTTTTCAGACTTCTGTGATTACATAAAGAGGGCTACAAGGTTTCCTCAAGTAAACAGGATGGGGGTCTTATAAATAAAGAATTCCCATCAGCAGAAGATTAGCCAGACGTCTTTTAGTCCGAAATCTGTAGTTCAGACTCTACATTCAGATCCATCTGGCAATTCACAATATATTTCGAAGATGCTGAATGAACTTGGATTCATTCTGTGAAATTTGAGCTTAGACAGTCATGGATCAAATGCTGCTTGCCAGAAACTCTCTAGATTGTGTGGAAGCTGGTCTCTGTTTGTCAGCATCTGTCTTCCACTTGTTCTTTGAGGCTGTGTGATGTTGCAGAGAGAATGGCACAGATCAGGGTTCTGGAGACAAGGAACAAAGCAAACCTTAGATATCTCCTATAGCAGGAGTTCTCAACCTTTTAAAGCTGGAGGCTGGGTCATACTCCATCACACAGCTTCGAGGGTTGGATGGCCATTTTGGCCTTCCTCCACCCAGGGCCGTAGCCAGGATTCTAGATTATTATTATTATTATTATTATTATTATTATTATTATGATTATTATTATTATTATTATTATTATTATTATTATTATTATTGGGAGGGAGGGATTTTTTTTCCCAGGAAGGACAAAAAAATTTCAGGAAGGGCAACAATGTCACACTCACATATATAACATTGGAATCATGGGGTGGGGTAGGAGGGCTGTTAGCTCAGGAGGGTTCTTGCCCTCCACCACATGGCACTTCCTGGTGTGGTAGATGTGGTGGTGGGCCACATGAAATGGCACCATGGATCACATCTGGCCCAAAGGCCACAGGTTGAGAATCCCTGTACTAGAGCTTCAAACACCTAATAGGATTATCTTAATTCACATACAATTTGACAGGATAGAACAACCCTCCAATTATACTAGAACAGGGTTGGCCAACCTACAGCCCATGGGTGAGATCTGGCCCATGGCATCAATTAATCTGGCCTATGGTTAGTATACTGGTACCACTACCGCCGCCTCCAGAAGTGTCAAAAATGCACCAAAAATACACCAGAAGTGCAAAAAACGTGCTCCTACCACCACAGGAAGTTGCAGAAGTGGCAAAAACAGCTGAAGATGTGCCATGAATGGAAGTGGTGGAAGCAGTAAGAGAAACCATGCCTCCAGCCCACTTAGCTGTCTGATGGGGCTTGGTCTGGTCTGTGGCATGAAAAGGTTGGCCACCCCTGCAATAGAGAGTGGCTTACTGCTTAAAAGAGTTGCATCAACCTGTTTCCCACACAGTGGCTCACGTGGCACATAGATGTACCCTATATGTAACACAGGGCTCTCATACTAAATGATGACATGACATAATTAATGACAGGACTCAGTTTTTGTGTAATCTTTTTGCACACGGTGGCAGTGGTGGCATTTTTGGCACTGTTTCCACAGTGTCCGTCACTTCTACTGGCAGTGGCAGACTCTGGTGACCATATCCACTCCATTGCGGTCTTCATCCAAGATCCCCCGTGGTGCTACAGACGGAAATGCATGTCTGGGTGCCTGGCATATAACCACGAAGTTCCAGAGAGGTGTGTGTTTCTGGCTGTAGTGCCACCGGGGTGTGTGTGTGGCTTGGACAAAGACCAGAATGGAGCAGATAAGGTTCCCCAGAGTCTGCAACTGCCAGTAAAAGCAGCAGACACTGTGGAAACAGTATCAAAAATACCGATGCCACCTCCGCAGTGATAAGTGATGAGTCACGACTTCCATCAGTGGGGATGGGCACCATTTTAGAGTCTAAAATGGCACTGGGCTGCCATTTTATACTCTAAAATTGCACTAGTGGTGTAATTCCTGGTCAAAAAGCGGTGGGGGGGGGGATCGTAAACCAGGACGTAAATTTTGTAGAATTTGCTGTTGTAAACCACAGTAAATATAAACCAGGGCAGCCGTAAGCTGGGGTTTTTACTGTAATTACTTTTTCTTTAGGGGTGAGGGAGGGAGAAGAAAAAAGACTGTTGTGTGGCTTGAGTACTTAAAGGCTTGAATGGCTTTGGTTTCTTTTTCCTTTCAATCTAAAATTTGTCTGAGTTTTCCTCAGAGGCATTTTGTGTGGTAAATTCAAGTTTCTTGCTTTCAGAAAAAAAAAATGAAATGGTTGTTTCCCATTATTAATACAATGAAAGGAATTGTTCAGGCTCTGAGGAGAATCCATGGTGCACAATGGGAATCTTTTTAAGTGATCAAAAACAATTACTATTTGGCTTCAGATGATACAGACGTACAGCACGTTTATATGGAGATAGATGCAGTTGTGAAATGCGGAGTGTGAGGTTAGGGTTCATGTTTCTTTGGAACAAGTGGGTTTAATATAACCTACTGACTTGATTGAGTCTGAGATCTCGTATTTTGTGTAAACTATGGAGCTCCTGATCCAAAACTATGTGTACACATCAGCGGACTTCAGACAGTCTGGCTCTCTGCTCACATACATTGTATACTGAAGATTTATCAGATCTTACCCTAACACCATGGCTCAGGAATTTTGTTTTGGAAGGCACAAATTGCATTCCAGCGATAAACATAGTTAAAACTCAGGAATACTGTAAAAAGAGAAAGTGGCACTCAGGATATGCAACTCCTCTTTATGTCACATCAGATTAATGGCTTAGTTTACCTCTGTAATTTCTGTGTCGTCTCTGCGTCTTATGAAGATACTTATGAAGATACAAAATATGATTAGATGCATCAGTTTGATTCTCCTCATTTTTAACCACAAAATTAACAATGTAAACATTAATGAGTTAATAATAAATAATAATTGTGTGCCGTCAGGTCAATTTTGCTGCACAAAAGGCTGGCTCTTCTCTCAGGAGGCACAGTAGGAAATTGAACTCTGCAACTCTGGCTCAGATTCCTTACTCACTGAGCTATTCAGCCAACTAATGCTAAGGTATCATTTCTAGCCCAGTGGTTTAGGGACATGCTGGTGGGCAAAATGTAGATTGACTCAGTTGTCATGTGATTAGTAAAGAGACATTGTTCCCATGTTTGGTCTGTGATAATTGATGATGAGGCTTGCCATTCTCAGGGTGCTCTCAGAAGGAGGAAATGGTAAACTACTGCTGAGTATTCTCCACATAGAAAACCCTGGAAAGGGTCACCATAAGTCAGAACTGACTTGGCAGCATACAGTTATTATTATTCATTCCACACTATGGGGAAGGATCATACTCCTGTTGGCATAATGTGGATTCACTTAGTTCTTGTGTGGTTAATACAGATATATTGCTCCACTGCTGCCCTGTGATAAGTAATGGAGGTGCTTGCCATGAGAATTGGAGGAATGTCTTTTGCAAATGTTTTTACTACTGTAGTTTTGTCAAAGTATGGTATTTTACATGTCTAGAGTGTTGAAATAATCAAAGGGGTATGGAAAAATTAACCCTAAAAAAACGAAAGTGCTGTTAAATTGTGGCTTGAATGATAGTTTACACAAGTCTTTACAAAATAGTTAGCTAGCCAGGCAAGATAACTGTACCATAACATTCCTGACAATTGAATGTGCTTTGCAAATGATAGCAAATCATAAACAAAGGATGTAATTTTTATAACTTGCACTCTCTTTGTTATAATATTCTGTTTTTCCAGGACACTGGTTCTCCAATAGCTTGGTGCACTTGGTGCACTTGAACCTTTAATCTACAAGTTTTTATTCTTCCAGGCTTTGCAAGATGTTAGTCAAAACTATGATATTTTGAGTTACAAGGCCTTGTATTTAACATGAGATGCACATGCAATAGAAATTCTTATTTAAAAGTTCTGTTGGTACAACAATCCTTTATATCTAAAGCAACATAAGAAAATATTGTTTATATTTGAAATGAGAATTTAAACATCTAAGAGAAATATAAATATAGAATGTTGACTAAAGATCTCAATTAACATTAAAGTGGGAGGTATAAAGATTGAGCAGTCCTTTTTAAGTGACTCTGAGATGATAGATAAAATGTTATTTCACCTAGTGTTTTTATCAAGTGCCGAGGTTCATACTAGTGACTATTACCCCTGTCCTACTTCTGAACTAAAAAAATAAGGATGATTACTTAGGTCTTTGAACCAGTCTCTGAATAGCAGAGGCTCTGTGTCTCCTTTACGCACCTTGGACAGTAGCTGAATTTGTAATAAAGGAGGTTGTAGGGCAGGGGTGAACAAAGAAGCAAATGAAAATGACAGATTTTATCCAGAAGCAGGGATCAACTGCCCCTAGGGGGGAGGAGGATTTGGCAGCCCCTTTCGAAGTGTCTGTTTATCAAATACAGTAATACCTCATATAACATTAGTATCGAATAACACGAAAATCGCATAACATCAAGGAATCTGGGGGGAAGAATTGCATCAGATAACATTAAGATCCTATGGGATGCTTCAGATAACAACCGCGAAAGCCTGTGTGGTTACAATGTATCTCTATGGATCCCATAGAGGATCAGATAACACTAAAAATCATATAACACGAAGACTTGTGGAACCAGGTTTTAGTGTTATATGAGGTTTTACTGTACAGTATTCCACAGTAAGGAGCAGTTATTGGAATGCAGTCATCTAAATAGCAGTCTGAGTGTGAACTTTGGTAAACAAAGAATGGAAAACGTTTTTTCCTTCCTTGTTATTCCTCCTGAGGAATATGTGTAGAATAATGAGTGAAATGTTTGGTGAGATGAAGCATGTCCATCAAGCTGTGGAAACTGCCTCTCCTAGGGGTGTAATCCAGAAAGCTGATGGAAGAAACCCTGCAACACACAATTCCATACATCTTGATAAACCTGTATCAGCAGAGAACATGGGTAATTTTGCAACCTGTGATGTTATACTGAGAGTTAAATATTTAGTGAAGGAAGTGACATTACAACTGGGAGTAGTAGTGGAATTATTTTAGGTTAGGGTTAAACTTCACTCAAAGGATGTAATGGGTCAAAGTAAGAAAGAAAACCCTTTATTTTGGGAAGATAGAAGCAATATAATCTTTCTCCCAATGCTGTTGACAGAATAGCTTGCCTTTCCCTCAAGGAGCTGCTACTGTATAAAAGTCAGCATGTGTTGGGTCCCTCTCTGCCTATGACTACAGACATTGCTGATAGTGATGATGTTTCTCAGCATGCTATTAATAACACTGAAGCTTCTTCTTCTTCTTTCATGTCTAGGCTAAAACATCCAAAGAACATGCAAGAATAGTAAAGGTGAAAGCACATGATAAAAGAAAATATATTGCAACATCTAAAAGTAACATCCAGTGTTATAACAAAAAAAAACCCCACAACACAACTAATAAAGGGGAAACATTGGCAATACATTTTTAGTGAAAAGGAAGTATGGATGTTAACTCTCTTTTTAAGGTGATAAATACAATAGATGTTGGTAAAAAAAGGTAAATGTGACAAAGTGAAACTATAACAGAGAAAAGTAATAGCTAAATAAATAGAAGAGAAGGATCAGCTGTATAGTAAAACAGTGATAAAGAAGAAAGTAATAAATAAACCATCATGTGTGACAGATACTTCCATTCTAGAGAAAGCAAATTTTGCTGAGCAAAATTCACATTTGTTGTTGTTCAGTCGCATGGTTGATTCCAACCCTTTGCAACCCCATGGACCACTGTCCGCCAGGCACTTCTGTCCTCCACCATCCTCCTCAACTCGCTCAGCTCTGTGCCCATTGTGTCCACAATACCATCTAGCCATCTCATTTTTGGCCACCCCCCTTTTCTTTTGTCCTCCACCATTCCTAGCATCAAGTCTTTCTCAAGCAAATCTTCTCTTCTCATTTGATGTCCAAAGTACTTTAGCTTCATCCTTACAATTTGACCTTCTAAGGAGCAGTCAGGGTTGATTTCTTCTAAGATTGAACTATTTGTTCTCCTCACTGTCCAGGGGACTCTCAAAACTCTCCTCCAACACTACATCTCAAAGGCATCTATTCTTCTGCGTTCAGCTTTCCTAATGGTCCAGCTCTCACAACCATACATTGCCACAGGGAATACCATTGCTTTGACTATACGAATTGTCCATAATTCTTCTGTCACTCTGTCTATCTGGTCCAAGCCATTGAATCTGTTCCACACCTCCACTGTGTATTCCTTAGGGATGTTGTCTAGGTCATATCTGTCTGGCCTAGTTGTTTCCCCTATTTTCTTGAGTCTAAGCCTGAATTTTGCGACCAGTAGGTTGTGATCTGAAGCACAATCTGCTCCTGGTCTCGTTTTTGCTGACTGTATGGAGGCTCTCCATCTTTGGCTGCAGAGTATGTAATCAATCTGGTTTTGATGTTGGCCATCTGGTGATGTCCATGTGTAAAGTCTCCTTTTGTGTTGCTGGAAGAGAGTGTTTGCTATGACCAGTGCATTATCTTGGCAGAACAATATCAGTTTTTGGCCTGCTTCATTCTGTGTTCCAAGACCAAACTTGCCTGTTATTCCATTTACTTTTTGATTTCCTACTTTGGCATTCCAGTCTCCTATGATAATTTGTACATCATTTCTTGGTGTCTGTTCTATGAGGTGTTCTAGGTCCTCATAGAACTGGTATACACTGGTATAATATTCTCACTACAGGTATGAAGACAACTAATAATGGAACTAATAATCCAATTTCAGTCTTGATTCAAGATAGGCATACAACATTTAGATTTAGAAAGCAGAAAAAATAGAAGGTATAAAGGTGTGGCCAAATACAGTAAAACCTCGATATACGAAATTAATCTGTTCCTCAGGGTTCTTCGTATCTCAAAGTTTTCTTATCTTGAAGCACGGTTCCCCATAGGAATGCATGGGAAATCAATCAATTCATTCCAGAGGTATGAAAAAAGCCTTTTTTTTCCTAGGGGGGAGGGTTTGGGGACTGCACTGCTTCCCATGGCAGCAGTGCAGGGTTTTGAATGAAGCCACTCAATTTTGGGAATTTGCCGTGGTGTCTTTGCTTTGTTTTTGGAAACTAGAAGGGTTTTTTTTTAGAACTTCCTGGTTCTTTTGAACTTCAATTCCCAGAAGCCTATGCACAGATGGAAACTCTGATTAACCAAGTTATAGGAAGCCCCCACCACCACTTCTAGGTTCCAAAAACAAAGTGAAGACACCACAGAAAATTTCCAAAATGGAGCCGATTCACTCAGAACTCTGTCCTGCTGCTGTGGGGAGAGGTACAGACCCCCACCCCAAAAAAGTGCTTTCTGGAGATCAGAAATCTGTATGTATGTTCAAAAAAATATTAATAAATTGAGGCATAATTTTCTCGAGATTTCCTTTCGTATCTCTAGTTTTTCGTAAGTTGGGCCATTCATAACTCGAGGTTTTATTGTATAGTAATAATGGTTCTAAGTATTGGGTATTCGAGTGCAACCCCAGCATGCAGTAACCAGAGAGACAGGAAAGACTATCCTGACCCAAAGAAAGTTTCTCCCCCCATTGTTTGCCTATAATTCCAGTTAGAAAGATTAGTTCCTGCCTCAGCTATCACCTTCACTATTAGCCTGTGTTAAGGTCTTTGTTTTGCTCTGGCCTTCTCTCTCTTGCTTTTTGTCTTGGAATAAGAAATATGTCTTTTTGAGCTCCTTCATCTTCCAGGCCACATGGCTAAAAGAAAGTATTTACTTCTTTCTAAACCTTCATCAAGACTCCTGAGCATATGTATCTTCTTCCCTCATTTTGTGTGTAAATTATATTTTTCTTCCAAGTATCTAGTCCAAGTGTGTTTTATTAGCTGGGCTAGACAGTGGTGAACTGGGAGACTTGCATTTAAACATAAAATTGCCTAAAACCTGCCCCGCTTTACTGTGCTGCTGCTACAAATAACACTAACAGGATGCCTATTGCTAGGAATCAGTGATAAAAGGTGATCCAAAACAGATAAAGGATAAGGAAGTTAACTATAATTGGAGAGAACATATCAAGCTTGAAGGTGGGACTCAATGGCAGAATATACACTGGCAAGATGTGAGGCTAGATGGTGCAGAATGTAATTTTATTAAATTTATTTCTTGGAATATTTCAGGATGGTTCAATAAGTTGATGGATAAGAAGCGTTATAAAACACATTAAACAATTCCACATAATTTGCTTTCAAGAAACCTGGACAAATGACATTTCTAAGCAAGGGGTTTCTTCCTATTTTCACTCTGCTATTACAGTTAACAGTGAATGGAGAAATAAAGGTGGGATGGCATTTTGTATACAGTATCAACAAGTTTAAATGTGAAAGTGAAAGCGCTTTTTGTACTCTCCCTGTATTTTCAGGCAGTCCATCTACTTAGCCTTGCTAACATGCTAGTACAATATGCTGAGAGACCTAGAGTGCTTACCACTAGTATGAAGACAGCTAATAATGGAACGGATGATAATCCAATTAAAGGCCTATAAACGTATTGAATGTGACCTAAAATTATATGTTCAGTATCTCTTGATCATATTGGAAGACTGGGTAAAGCAGGGATTCTCAACCTGCGGCTCGTGGGCTGGATGCAGCCCACAGGGCCATTTTATGTGACCTCCCACCGCCTCCATCACACCAGGAAGTGCCATGTGGTGGAGGAAGAGCAAAGTGGCCAGACGGCCTCCGAAGCTGTCTGAAGGAGCATGGCCCAGCCCCTGGCTTAAAAAGGTTGAGAACTCCTGAGGTAAAGTAGATGAACAGCAATCTGGTTTTAGACAAGGCATAGATACTATTGATTGATGTCATGACTTACACCATGTCATAAATACATGTGCTAAGGGGCTTAGGAACATCCATACACAGCAGTGTTTGACAGAGTAAATTGAGATAAGTTATGGGTAAAGTTTTGGAATTCCAAAATTGATAGAAGAGTATTTACTCAAATTAGAATGTTGTATGCTGATACATTTATGAGAGTAAGAGTAGGCGTTAATGGCTTGTTGACAAATCCAGTTCCAACTTCTAAGTGAGTATGGCAGGGCTGTTTATTAGCTCTTATGGTCAAAAGCTTAGAATATTTCCCTGTTTCAGTTTCAGCCCACTAATTGTCAACTTTGCTATAATGAAGATGATACAGTTTTAATATCACAAAGACACTTCTGAAAAGATTTTGAAACAATCTACCGCAAGAAATATCTAGAACAGTGGTGGTGAACCTATGGCACGTGTGCCAGAGGTGGCACTTGGACTTGGAGCCCTCTCTGTGGTCATCCATGTAGTCATCCCGGCACAGAGTTTGCCCCGCCTCCTTTCCAGCAGCCCAATGGGAGCATTTCCTCTCTCCCCCAGCACAGAGTTCACCCTGCCCCTCTGCCCAGCAGCCCAGTGGGAGTGTTTCCTTCCTCCCCTGTTGCTGTGTTGGCACTTTGCGATAAATAATTGGGTTTGGGTTGCATTTCAGACACTCGGTCTCTAAAAGGTTCACCATCACTGATCTAGAACATGTTTTCTAGAACAAATGAAATCTGATAGCCAAAAAACCTGGATGGCTAATTGTGAACAACAAATGCCAGCTTTAGATTTAATCCCACCAGTCTTCCAAACAAGAACCTTGGAACAGACTTACCAGTATGTAGAAGAAAGGTGAAGAACTTCTATACCCAGCAAGATTTGAAGACAGTTAACATGTCATCCTTTTCCAATCATTTACATTTTTGAAAATATTCCATAGATTTATGAATTACAGTAATACCTCAGATAATGACTGCATCGGATAACGCTAAAATCGGAGTCCCCGTCAGATAATGATCTGTTAGCGTTATCTGATACAGTCCTTCGTAGCATCAGGGTGGCTGGAAACCTGAACGGGGTTCTCCGTTCAGCTTCCCAGCCACCCTGCAGCTACAGAGGCAGGGGTGGGGTGGCTGGAAAGCTGATGGGGGGCTCCCCCGTCGGCTTCCCCAGACACCCCACAGCTGTGGAGGCAAGGGTGGGTGGCTAGGGAAGCCGACAGGGAGTCCCTGTCAGCTTCCCAAGCCACCCTGCAGTTGTAGATCGGGTCCTCTGATCTCCCTAGAGCAGGCAGGGAAGTCAGGAAGCCCAAAATTGGTTTTTTTAAAAAAAAACGTCCTTTTTTAAACTCATTTCAGGCTCTCTGACTTCCCTGCCTGCTCCAGGGAGATCAGAGGACCCGATCTAAGCTGTTTCTGGGCTTCCCTGACGTCCTCGGCAAGTGTAGCAAGCCAAAACATCAGGGTTCGAACCCTGACATTTTGGCTTGCTCCACTGGCTGGGGACGTTGGGGAAGCCCAGAAACAGCTTAGATCAGGTCCTCTGATCTCCCTGGAGCAGGCAGGGAAGTCAGAGAGCCCGAAATGGGTAAAAAAACCAGACCTTTACTTTTACCCATTTCGGGCTCCCTGACCCCCCTGCCAGGTCCAGAGAGGTGGGAAGACCTGATCCAAGCTGTTTCCAAAATTCCCCCACCCTCCTGAAGGCTGTAACAAGCCAAAACGTCAGGATTCGAATCCCGACGTTCTGGCTTGCTGCAGTCTCCAGGGAAACAGGGCTTTTTTTAACGTTGTACGATCAATGCATCGCACAATGTTAAAAACCGGATAACGACGAGACTTGTGGACGAGACTCATCGTTATCCGAGGAACTACTGTACTTACATGAGTTGTCAGACCCTTCACTTTAAAAAAGCTTTTTGGGCACTAAGATTTAAAAGGATGTCATTGCAATGTATGGAAGGGCACCGTACCTGGACACAATATCACAGTGTTTTTTTATATCTCGAGCTCAAGTAGTAGAAAATGTACAATATTACTTACTGCACTGATCTTTGAATTCTGAATCTAGAGCAAGGTTATACCACATCTGCTAAGGTTATAACTGGCCTGGGGCTGAGGAGGACTTTGCATGCCAAAAGAGCTCAGGACCAGAAAGTGACTCACGGAGCAGGATCAGTGGTATGGGTATCACGCTGTAACGTGGAAGGCAGATGAAAGGTCACAGCATTATATTTAAAGGACAGTCTTCACGGCTAATCGCCATGATGATAGCCAATATTTGGAATCAGATACAGCACAAGAAGAAGAAGACCTGATTAGAATGACCAAAACAAAGCCACCTATCTGTAGTCTGATGTTAATAAAGATGTAATGGATATAGTAGCAAGATTTGCAGTAACTGTCCCAAAGCTGAGGAAATTTTTTTAAAGACCCATATAGTATAAACAAAACAAAATAAGACTTTATAACAACATAAAGACTAACTCCTATATTTTAATGTTAGCTTTTGTGGATCAAGTCCATTTCATCAGACATAAGAGTGAGACTTCATGGCATCAATTTATACATATCAGGTACAGAGATACACGGCTGGTTGGCATAATAGATAAATTTGCAAATCAGTGTGCTACTTACAACCAGTAATAACAGAAGATCAGTGTGGCTATTTACAACAGTAATAACAGAAATTCCCTGATTGGGCTTCAGATTTATTACCATGAAGTTTGTTTCTTTTGAGTTGTAAATGTTTATTTTATTTATTTATTTATTTAGATTTATTATCACGCTCCAATCAGGCGAACCTGACTCTAGGCGATTTACAAAAATGGGGGAGAGACTATACACAATGAAAAACAATTAAACAATCCCCCTACAAATACATAAATTAAAACCTTAAGGTTCAAAATTACTTAAAAATCAATTAAAAAAGAATTAAACTATGAATTTACAAAAATCTAAAAGATTTAAAAAGTTAAAAGGTTTAAAAAGGTTTAAAAAGTTTAAAAGAGCGAGGGAGGCGTGGCTGTCCCATCAGATCAACCACCCAACACGGGACCCCATATTACTGGAGCTCCACACCTGCCCTGCCAGCCAGGTTTTTAGGCCCTTCCGAAAGGACAGGAGCTCTGTCTGTAGACGTAACTCAGTTGGCAGGAGGTTCCAAAGGGCCAGGGCGGCCACGGAGAAGGCCCTCCTTCTGGTGCTAGAGAAATGCGCCTCTCTAGCAGATGGAATGATAAGAGAGCCTCTCCAATCCGCCCTGGTGGGACGGACAGATGTTCTTGGGGTGATGCGGTCTCTTAAGTATCCTGACCATGTAGAGCTTTAAAGGTAATAACCAGCACCTTGAATTGCACCCGGAGAAATACTGGCAAACCAGTGCAGCTCTTGAAGCAGCGGTGAGGCACGAGCATAATGCCCACACTCCACCACTACCCGAGCAGCCGCATTCTGGACCAGCTGCAGCCTCTGAATGGTCACCAAGGACAGCCCCATGTAGAGCGCATTACAGTAATCAAGTCTGGAGGTGACCAAAGCATGTGTGATTAGTGGATGGATACAAAATAAACATTCTGGCATTACACTTTTGCTAATGAGTTAATTGAAGATAGTGAGTGTGACCCAGCTAGAGGTCAATCTCCCACCCTGTTCCACCAACTGTCCTGAGAACCATCCCCAATTTTTTTGGAAGTCTGCTCTGTAAGATAATTACAACCTCTTATTTGTGACATTTCAAATTTGATAACATCCCAGAAACGCTTGACTAATATTCAAACTTTTGAAATGAGTGTCACGCATATGTATATAGTTTATCTCCTCTGTCTCACTCTGGATCCTTGTCTTGTAATTTTTCTGTTCCAGAATGTCAGTTTTGGTTAACACTGGTTAATTGAAATGACTTAACTTTGTTTTCTAAAAATTGTGGGTATTTTAACTTTAAATTGTTTGTATTTTGTATTCTCATTTAATTTGTTAGCATTGCGGTTTTAAGGTGAAACTTTTCCAGTGTATATACAGTGGAACCACGCTTAACAAACTCCGCAGTTAACACAAAAATGCATAACAAAAGGAAATCCATATATAATAGTGGCTCAGTTAACATGTTTTTTTAGGAACGGATAAATTGGTTTCCAATGCATTCCTACGGGAAGCTGTGTTTTGGTTAACAAATTTTGGTTTTCAATGCATTACTATGGGAAATTGCATTCAATGCATTCCTATGGGAAGTTCACTTTACAATTTTTTTTGTAGTACAAAAGGTCCCAGACAACATATTAAATTTGCTAACTGAGGTTACACTGAACTTCTGTTTCTATTTATGTTTCAATTGCTAGTTGTCATTGTATGATAAAAGTGGTTAAATCAACAATAAAGGCATTCATTCAAGTTTAGGGAGGTTGGCAACATACGCATAGCAACACAACACAATGCAATTCCACAGGATGTTGCAACACACACACACACACAAGCTAGATAGCAGCAGAAGCAATAGACAAGAAGATATGCATTTGTCTCCATAGATTCACACTGACATAGCTGGACAAGCATTTAAAGACATATTTTGTGTGTGTTATTATAATATGCTTTAAGGTAAAGTTTCTCAATGTTACAATTCATACTACTTTTTAAAATATCTGTTTTAGAGATGTATTCTTTGACTTTTCAAATTGTGTTTAGGCTGTTATCCCCTGCCTTCTTTTTGCTATTTTCATTGTACAATGTATGGTCCTATAATTTAGATTGAATTCTGACATAAGTATTTGCTTTCATTACTTAGAAATATTTTTGTACTTATAGAACTTAGAAGCAATGTAGATGAATAAAGATTGTAGACAGAGACAAGCTGATGTTGCCTGGAATCACTGCAACACTGAAAAGACTTCTAACTTGATATCCAGATGAATTTTTGGCATGCTTGGGAATGATTGTCTGATTCCATTCTGGAATTAACTCTTTATCTGGATAAATGCAAGCTATGATGAACACAGGTTACTGAATTTTCCCTAGAAAACAATAAAGTTATGTAGGGTTCTTGGGTCAGTGCTCAGGCACCAGACCCTCTGACAGTTTGTTTTTATTTTGTCTTCTTCTCAGTATTGGTTGATGGGAATAGCTACTGTCTCGATTAAGCTGCATTGGTGTTACAACAGCACAAGGGATTACCAAAGACAGTAGGATAGGACTGATCTTCCAGATTCAGGACCAAGATAGCCAAAAGAAAGAGAGGGAAAAGTAAATATTGAAATTAATTCTGCTTGTAATGATTTTAAAGTGAGCCAAAAAAGCAACATGGTATTCTATAACCCAGCATTACACAACATGATACGGCAATCTGAAGATGTTAAGTTGGTGCTTCATTAGTTGAAAATTGTGTTTTGAGTCTTCAGGAGCAATCATTTTTGATTTTCCTTAGCTCATTCTGCATCATTTCAATTATGCAAAGGATCTACAAGCTAGTTATGCATCCCTTTTAGTCAATGAAAAATGAAGTTTTATTCCCAGGGACATTGCTGAAATCTCTAACGGAATTCAGTTTGTCTTGGTTCATATGCTAATGTTTTCAGTATCCTGCTGTTCAGTCAGTTATTCACAGATTTTTCTGGTCTTGAAACAGGGAGGGGAAATAGGATTCTCTCCACCGCCACCACCCTAAACATTTTGCTGAATCCACTGCCAACACTGTTAACCATCATGAACCAAGATAAGAGGATTTTCACTGAGTGCATTATGGGGTATTTCCTCACACCATTGAAATTCCAGTGTCATGAAGATTAGCAATAGACTTAGTGGTAGGGTTAAAGTCAAGGACTGGTTGTAATGGCTTTAATATATACATCTTGTATGTTCTGAAGCTTCTGAAAATTCCACCTCCCTCTCCATTGAGGCCATCTTACTGACAGTGACAAAATGGCATGCAACAATTTTTGTGTGTGTAATTGCTTTTTAAAAAATGCCCCAGAGCCAGAGAGAGACAGAAGGGGAGAAGAAGAGGAAGGAGACATTGATTTGTTGTTGTCTTTTGCCCAAGACAATTTTCTATACAATGGTTCATGACATTGCCTACAACTCATCAGGTGATAATGTCAGAGAATGCTTACATTACGGGGTCTAGTTCTACGTGTATTCTACAACAGAACATGATTTTATGGAACTAAAAAAATCCCATTCTGGTGGACAAGGGTTCAATAAGTTTAGCATCTAGACCAATAGAACCTTGCGTCAGTTTCACAAAAATAAGTTTATCAAGAAAGGAGAGAGAAGGATAGTATAAGGCCTGGTAACTCGGCCTGTACAGAAAGTTTATGTTTAGCCAGAGACCAATGTCCTGGTCATCCTCATTGTCCCCCTCTAAACTTGTTTGTTTTTTGGCATCCTTCTCAAATTATGGTGTCCAGAATTGGAGACAGTATTCAAAATGAGGTCTAGCTAGTGCCAAATAAAAGGGGACTAGTACTTTGTAGAATTTGGAAACTATACCTCCATTAATACAGCTTTAGCTTATATACATCATTTTGAAGATCCTTCTCATTCATAGTATTACTGAGCTATGTACAGTAATCTGCTCCAGAATTTTCCCTGGGATTTATGTCAAGCTGACTGGGCTGCAGTTCTCAGGTTCCTCCTTTTTGGCCTTTTTGAAGATAAGTACAGTACAACATTAGCCCTCCTCTAATCATCCAGGCTTTCACCCATCCTCCAGGATTTCAAGAAAATAAGTGTTTCTGAGAGTGGTTCAGTCAGTTCCTCCAATACTCTTGGATGCACTTCATCCAGCTTTGGTAAACTGAAATTGTTCAAACAAGGCTTTCCTTAACTATTTGTTTATACATCTCTAGCTTAAGTCTTCCCCTATTCATTCATTCATTCATTCATTCATTCATTCATTCATTTATTGTCCGTACTTATATGCCGCCCTCCTCGGGAAATGACTCAGGGTGGCTAACAACAGCAATACAGTAATACCTCATATGACATTAGTATTGAATAACACTAAAATCGCATAACATTAAGGAATCTGGGGGGAAGAATTGCATCAGATAACATTAAGATCCTATGGGATGCTTCAGATAACAACCGCTAAAGCCTGTGTGGTTACAGTGTATCTCTATGGATCCCATAGGATTTTAACATGCATCAGATAACACTAAAAATCATATAACACCAAGACTTGTGGAACCAGGTTTTAGTGTTATATGAGGTTTTACTTGTACTGTATAGTATATTTGAGGCTAGAGGATCATAAACTTACTTTGGGGAAAAGACAAAACTAAAATAGGAATTAAGTGTTTCTCTCATTTTGTGTGTGTCACCTGTTAATATTTCTCTATCCCTATTGAGTAGCTGAGCTACTATTTATTTCCTGTATCTTTTGTTGTGCATGTTCCTGAGGCATGCTTCTTCATTGCTTTTAGTGTTTTTTTGCTACCTTCAGCTCATTCTCAGTTTTTTGCCTTCCTAATGCCATGTGTGCAATTCTTTGCTACTTTTGTGGCCTAGCCTTCCTTCCACTCACTATGCGTGTCTTTTTTATTTTTATTTTCAGGGCCACTCTGAGTTTTTTGAAAAACCACATTGGTCTTTTTTGCTCTCTCCCTCCTTTTTTATTGTTGGAATTGTTTGTACGTGTGCCTTTAGAATTTCCTTTTTTAAGAAACACCCACCCATTTTGGATTCTTTTTCTTATTGGGATCTCCTGCCATGGCACTTTATCATTGCTCTGAGTTTACCAAAATGGGCTTTCTTAAACTCCAATGTACACATGTGGCTATACTCTACTTTTGTTTTCTTTGAAATCAAGAATTCAAGTAGAACATAATCACTTTCCTCCACCGCCACTTCTTCCATTAAGTCTCTATTGATTGGTATCAAGGATAATTATTCTTCTAGTTGCTTTTCCCATTTTTTTTAAAATGAGAAAATTATTAACAACACAAACCAGTAATTTCATTGAATGGTTAAATTTCGGAGAACTTGCTTCTCACCAGATATCAGAATAATTAAAACCTCTCGTTACTACTACATTGTGTTTCTTTGAAATTCCCAATTTGTTTTTCTTCTTCTTGATTGGGTTCTATTCCAGTCATTGGAGTCATCCCTCCAAATTTCATTTATCTCTATTGAGTCAAATTTATCCTCATGAAATAAAATTCCAGTTCTTCTTGTTTGTTGCTCATACTCATGGCATTGTATATTCAATATATGACAATTGTAATGTGCTCTACATGGGGCTGCCCTTGGTGACCATTTGGAGGCTTCAACTGGTGCAGAATGCGGCTGCCCGGGTCGTGATGGGGTGCGGGCATTATGCTCGTACCTCACCATTGCTTCGGGAGCTGCACTGGTTGCCAGTGTGCTCTAGTTCCCCCACGTTTTCTTTCAACAGTGCTACTATTTTGCACTTGTTTGTGCATGATGTGTTGTTCTCAGGTACAAAGAAAACATTGTATACATTTTGCAGGTCACCACCACATAAATGTTTCTTCCCTCCAAAATCCCTTTCTAAATCATGTCAACAGGATTTCAGTCCTTATATAGAGCCTGCCAGATAGCAGGCAAAACAAACCCAAGCAGAAGAGATTTAGCATTGCTGAAACAAAGGTGCTCTCAAGTTCTTTACTGAACCTTGCTAGGTTCAAAGGCAGCACTATAAAATTGACTATTAACTCCAAATCCTTTAGAGGATTAATCAATTTAGAGTCAAGTAGAAAGATACCCCTCCCACAGATATTTTCTTTTTGTAGCCACCATTTTTAGCAAATTTTCACATGACACCACTTCTTCTTCTTCCATGTCTAGCCCAGATGTCAAACTGCCAAAATGAAGGCACCTTCTGGTGAGTTCATTCTGCAGTTCCCTTTGCCTGACCTAGTGTGAGAAAGATTAGCCGTGTGTGTGTGTGTGTGTGTGTCCCTGGGCCCCATGTTGGGAACCACTGATCTAGCTCTTAACAAGTAAGTTTTTGTGAGGAGGTGAGTGGAATTAGTAGTGGCTGCTAGAGATGTGTAGTGTTTTAAAATATATATGTATAATCAGGGATATTAGTAAAATTATGGGCCATTGTGGGGCAAGCAAACAGATTCTCATTGACCATCGGGCACAGAAACAAACTTAATGGATTATTTAGGTTTCATCTGGTATTAATGGATATAATTTTTAAAAAGCTAGAGGCATTTGGCATTTTGAACTGAGGAAAGTGGAAATCCGAATAATACACAGTTTTGATATTCTGAACCACTGACAGCAAAGGAGTTGGTGAGTGGTAGCTGAACTGCTCCATAAAGCTCCAAGATTTCCTCTGGCCATTCCAGCCCCAGAGAGGATACAGACTGGGGTCACTACACACGGCATATTCCCTTGCAGCTACTGAACCAGCTGTTACGAAGGGGGAAAGTGTCACTGACTATGCTTTAGTAAAGGTCACCCTTGCTCGAAAGCCAGTCGTATTCGACTCTAGGGTTCAGCGCTTATCTCCATTTACAGCCAATTTACAGTCTACAGACATTTCCATGGTCATGTGGCAGGCATGACTAGACACCAGAGAGCATGGGATGCTGTTACCTTCCCACTGAAGCAGTATTTATTTATCCACTTGCAATTTCTTGCTTCTAGACAGCTAGGATGGCAGGAACTGGGACAGAGATGGGAGCTCATGCCATCCTGCAGCACTCGGGTCTTTCAACCCATCAAGTTCAGTGTCTTAACCACTAAGCCACTGCAATCCCAGACTATATTTTAGTACGTGCTGATGCTGCAAAAAGCCCCACTATGTCTTCCCACTTCATGTATCCTGAGTAGTTTTGTCATATCACAAGATGCAAGAGAGCACATAGTTGCATGCAGAGAAGTCACATTCTATGCAAGAATATAGGAAGCATTTGAGGACTATCTTATGCCAGAAGAGCGTTTTGTCTCCTTGGCTCAGTATTTTCTCCTCTGAATGGCTGCAGTTCTTTACACTCTGATCTAGAGATGTTTCACAAAACCACTAATCCTTCTGAAATTCACTATCCTAGTAACTGAATTTTGGACTTTCTGCATGAAAAAAAGAAATCTATTATTGAGGTACAGCTTCATTCCTTGAAGGTAGTCCCAAAGCTGGTGGTGGGAAGTTCATTGAGCAGGCGTGCCCAAACGTTTTACGCCGTGGGCCTGACCACGCCCCCCGGACAGCTGAGTGGGCCAGACCATGCCACCAGAAGTGGTCGCATTTACGGCTGTCATATATGTGAACACTTCCACGTTTACAGCAGCCATGGGTGCATTTACACATGCGTGAGCGCATTGTATGGCTGAAGCAAACATCTCCACTTCCACTTCTGGGTGCAGTGGTGTCGGCGCGGGCCACATGATCAGTCTGTGGGCCGTAGGTTGGGAACCCCTGTCATAGGGCAAATAAGGAAATGTTCACGTGTTTCCCCCTATAGAGAGGTGTAATTTGTTGAATGGCTAAATTAAAAGATGAAAGATACTGAATGTTTTCTCCATTGAAGACAACATATACTAGCTATGACTTATTGTCCTATTAACAAACAAAAAAGAGAGAAAATTTAAAAACCTGAATCTTTCCCCACTTTTTAAAAATCATAGATGTTACTTAATAATTTCTAGGGACAGCATCACTGTTGCTGCAATTGGTCAAAATCAATATCAGTTCAATATACACTACTGATGTGAATTAACTTAGTCTCCCCATCCATTTAATGTTATGATATAATATTTTTATAAAATCATTTCTACTAATTCAGGCATTTATCATATGCACAAAGATTGCTTGATGAGAATATTATAGATGGTGCATGTTTTTGACATTAGCATTTTATTTGGATGACTAATCTTGCAGATGTGAAATTTGAATGAATTATTCATGAAAATGCTCTTCTCTGAAATTTTAGTTCTTGCTAATGCTAGTTATTAAACAGTTTTATTTTCCTTGATGTAGAATATAAACGCATGCTTACTCAAGAGAGGAGGTGGGAGGGCCGGATGCCATTTGCCGGTTCCACCCGCTCCCATAGAGGGTCAGAGATGTTCTGAAATTCCCAAATAATGGCTTTGTGAGCATGACATTGTTTCCTAAAGTACCTGCTTCCAACATTTTGGGCTCAGTACAGTCATTCAGACTGTTATTGTTTTAAGCTCAACTATTTTAAACCAAAGACTAGTGGTACTGAAATCAGTGGAACTGCTGTGAGCTCACAGCATGACTCTTCAACCTCATTAATCTATGTGGCCTGTAGAAAATGTAGACGATAATCAGAATCTTGTAAAAACAGAGGGGGAAAAACATCTTATCTGCACCGTGTAATGCTAACCTAGCAACCAGAGTGGCTTCGATCCAGAGAAGCTGTGCTCAACCAGGAAAGCTCTTTACTGTGTAGAAGGGCTGTTCTGACACAGCAGTGTGTGTGAGAAAAATGAACTGAAGTCCAGAGAAGTTTCTTCTCTTAGCAACAAATCTTGTGCAACTGTTTGGCCAAGATCTGTTAACATGGTGCAGCTGAATTGAGAAAGGTGGTCTTCTCTACCCACTGCATGCCCACGAAAGTTGCAGGCAGAGAATAAATAATAAATCATTATTGGGACAGTATTATATTTAGTCACAATAATTACCAGACAGCTCTGGCTCTTCAGCTATAAACAGAGATCAGCACTGAACCCTAGAGTCGGATACGAATGGCTTTCAAACAAGGGTGACCTTTACCTTTATACTTTTTCATACTTTGGATCCTTTCCTGGTTTGCAAAACAAGCCAGGGGCAAGGCACACTGCAGTCAGAGTTTGTGCTTCAACCTTTAGGGTTTCCAAACAATAAAGTGGAACGTCAGTTAACAAACAGCTCAGTTAACATAAAAATCACGTAACAAAAGGAAATCCATGGAAAATAGTGGCTTGGTTTACAGAATTTTTTTGGAATGGATTGTTTTTCAATGCATTCCTATGGGAAATCACGTTTCAGTTAATGTATTTTGGGTTTCAGTGCATTCCTATGGGGAATTGGAACTCAATAGATTCCCATGGAAAATTCGGTTAATTTTCACAATAAGAAACATCCCAGAGAACACATTAATTACGTTAACTGAGGTTCCACTATATAGTCTTCTTTAATCTCTCCACTACGCAGCACGTGTCTACATGTACTATCCTCAACAAACATCAGCTTTTATCATGCAGTTTTCTGGATCCAACATCTGAATACATTGTTGTGTCTTTTTCTTCTTGTGCACCAGTCTGCAGAAGAGTGATTGGGTTACAATTTTATAATTACATTTTTTTGAGGTCTAAATCAGGTCACTTGAGGTCAGGAGCAGCGGCAGTGATGTGCCAGTCAGGCATTTGGCTTTACAAATCCCATATGCCAGTTATAAGCTCAAGACCCATAGCCAAATGACATATTGACCTCAAGTTACCCTTTGGTTTCTTCTGCTGTCAAGGATCAATTGAAAAAGAAAAGAAGAGGGTGAAAGACATTTAAAGGGGGGGATCTGCCAGCTACTCTTTCTCACACTAGGTCAGGTGAAAGGGACTGCAGACTGAACTCACCAAAAGGTGGCTTCATTTTGGCAGTTTCACGGTTGGCCTAGACAGGGGAGAATAATCACAAAGCTGCATAAGGGGCTCTTGTGCTGTGCAAGGAAGCTACAAAGGAGGTGGTGAGAGGGAGCCAGCAAGCAAGGGAAAGAGGGGGGGGGGCAGGCAGGAAGCCCAAGAGGATAAACATCCAAGTGAAAAAAGCCTGATAGATTCCCCGGCCCCTGAATTCATGTTCATGCTTGTGTGTGCATGCAATGCAGACACTAAAAGAGCCCATGCATGAAGTGGGAAGAGGGCAAACACACTAGCCTTGGGAACATGCTAAACTAGAGTACATCATCTCACACCAGAAAAGTAGAAGCCCCTACTGGGTGCTCAAAAAGGTGTTGATTAGGGTGCTCCAGGGACAAATTGGCCACTGTTGTGATTAGGTCCCCAGGGAGGGGGCGGCGGGCTGATTGCTCCACCTCACAAATGCATGTCTGAATGAATCCCAAGTCAGTAATTTTGGTGTGTGTCAAGGTTTCACAGAAATATGAAGGCTGGGAATTATCTGTTATAGGGATCCCCAGGGATTTTTCTGTGACAAATCGTTTGGTGGAAGGCTGCCACCCAACCCACTTAACCATGAAAAGCCAGTGTGTGTGTGTGTGTGTGTATTAATACATTGGCTTTTCGTTTGCCTAAATGCTTTCTCTCCCCCCCCCCCCAAAAAAAATGCTCCTGTGGCGATTTTCAGTGGCTGTTCTCAAGAAATATAATTCCCTTTCACGTTTGGCCTTCTCCCTGCTATTCCTTTGCCAGCAATGACCTTTCTTCATGCAGGTTTTTGACAACCAGAAGGCCCCTTTAGGAAGGTATGCAAAGGGGGTATGTTGTACTTAAAGAGAAACACTTTACAGTTGTTTTAATGTATTTTGATTTCAGACATGTTTAATTCAGCTTTAAAAATTTAACTTCCTGACTGAAATCCTATTGCTTAACTGTGCATGCTGAAAGTAAAGTGTTAATTGCTACTTCTAATTGGCAATTAACAATTTCTTATAGGGATTTATAATCACATGCCAAGACAGTGAATCTATGCCCCTCCCAAATCCAAATGATAACGTGCTATTGCCAGCTAGAAGTGAATGACTGTTATGTCATTTGCCTTCTGCACGTGTAATTAAGCAACAGGGTTTCAGCCAGTGTATTTTGTAATTTAAAAACCATTTTGTTACCCATTCCCTCTATTGGGGAAAAGGTGAGATATGAATAAATTAAATCAAAGGAGTGACTTAAGTAAATATTTCTCCTTTGATGTCAGAAAGGGTATAAATAGCTGTAAGGTACCAGGTGAACTTCTGTAGAGTGAGTGTCAGTGCAGCAGCATCAAATGGGAAAGCAAAAACACTTAGCCCATGGCAATATGTATCACCAGTGTGAACAACCAGCACTTTTATTGCATTAGAGAATGCTATAATGTCAGTAATAAGTACTGACTACACAACATTTTGTTGTCTGAATCAACAGACATGGAATGATGGAATTACAGTTGATGTGAGGAATGAGTTTCTTGTGTGCCTAAAAAAATAAAAGAAAATGGATAATCTCATTGCTGGCAGCACATACACATGAAGCACCATGCTAACAGTCTGGACTGTACCATTTTCATTAAGGTTTATGGGAAGAAGATTCTGTTACCATCTCTGAGCTGATTTAAAAATGTAGAGCAGATCTGCTGAAATATGTCTGTGACATCTAAAATGCCATCCAAATGTGAGAACCAAAAGGTACCAAAAAGCTACAAATTTAAAACGTGCTGTGTGGAACATAGCTAGTCAACATTCTGAAAGCTACAATATTTCTGTTCTTTTAAATCTCTGATATATAAAATACCCAATGCTCTGTATCATAATGTGGACTCATACCTGTCCCTGATACTTCTTTACAGCTGCTACTTAAACAAACCTGGTATGGTTGGGTTCTTTATGGAAGAGTTCTTTTCTCTTTTTTTATATCTTAGAATCATCCCTACGTCTTTGTCTCTCTCTCTCCCCCCCCCTTTTCTTCTTCTTCTGGTTCTGGTCAAATGCAGACATCATTTACAGGTTTCTAGTATCTGAACCGGAGTCCTAATCCAAAGCAAGACTACCTTTGTTGAAAACCAGGATGCTGGCTGCAAATCTCTTTTATTGTAGGTAATACAGGATTGCTAAACAGGATCCACTGCAGCCTTGGATTTATAGCAGTCGTGTTAAGGTCTACAAACAGAACACGCATGTGTGCTATGATCTGTGGAACCCACTTAGCAAGGGAGATAGCACTGTTTTGTTCTGCTCTGCAGAAGGTGATCAGAACTCGCCATGGTGATTTATATGTTCAACGGGGGGAAAAAGAAAGGAACCGGTAAGCTTTCCATATATTGCTGGGTGGCTGAAACAGGGTAGGCTGTGACTCATTCCTTACAGCAGTTTACATGGTATTAGTTTCATAATGTATGCTTTTCTCTGAGAGTGAGAGGGGGTAAAAAAACCAAAACAAAACATAGAACAAATTATCTTTACATCTTGGCACCTTGTAAAGTTTTTTTTATACAAAAGTTCAGTAATTTTTGACACTCTCCATTATTAATCACTACTTCACTGATAAACTTTGAAAGTGTGACCTTGGAACTCATCATGCAAAGTATTTACTGCAGCAGGAAAAAACATTTTTGAAAGGTTTTTCTTCTCTCCCCCTCCCACCCCCCTTAAGACAGCCAGAAACAGGCAATAGTAGGGAATAACAGAAGGGGTGGAGAAAGTATTTAAAAACAAAAAGACAAAAACAAAATGGCATAAACAACAACAACAAAAACTGTACAAAAATGATTTGATCCATAACAGAATGGGGGAAGTCAACTATGTTACATTTTAGGAGGCAAAAGAAAAAAATCTGCCAAAACCAAAACCATAGAATTTGGGATTTTCTCCCACATGTCAGCAAGTGTCATCCAATAGTCTTAAAGCAGGGATAACTAAATAAAATACATGTGCAGCATAATTCTGCAATTCCATTACATACAGTAGGATTTCCCCCTCAAAGCATTTTAAAAGTATAGTTAATATAAAGCAGTTGCACAAAAAGCAAAAGGTGTTTTGACAAACAGGTATGCATTTATTCCTTTTAAGGAATGATATTTTTTTAAAAAACAAAGAACTTTTCCCACCACCCATTTTTCTTCCCTTGGTCATCCCTCCCCCTACCCATCCAAAGACAAAAAAAAAAGGATCACAGAGACACATTGGGCTATATATGTACAACATAATAAACCCCACCCTATAGGAACATTTGTTATTATCCAAAGGGACACAGAATCTGAAATTTGTAAAAAATAGCAAAGTTTGCTTGATGTAAAGCCTGAGATTTTTCTCTTGGTTCTTCTGCAGGGCAGCAATACCTGCAAGCTATGATAAGTCTAATTATTTTTATTTCCTTTTCTTGTTTATTATTTTGCTACAGTCTTTAGACTATGCATGCAAGACATACAACTAAGTGCAACTGAGTGAAATGTAGTTTTTAAAGTTTTTTTATTTACTTATTCCCTAACAGTTTGAACTGAGGTATGCGTACTAACAGTTTCTCATGCTGTTATCTTTACTCATGTCTAGCTACACATGCTGAGAATGAACTAATCTACCAGATTTTTATCCCCTTTTTGAATACCAAGCTAACCAGCAAAACCACTCAGTTTTGAAGCACAAGGATAGATAGCTGCTTATGATCCCATCCGGCTATCTCCTGTACATCATGGAATTTCCTGAATACAGTTTGTTTTGTAATGTTTCAAATGACCTCTGTTTTAAAAATCAGGGGGAGAAATATCTGCTTTGAGATATTTCACTGTCAGAAAAACAATCATTTGCATTCTGCTAGGCTAATGGCAAATATAGCATTGATTCATAAGGAGACAGGTGTCTTCTTCTATATGACAGATGCTGACCAAAAATCAAAAAGGGAAAAATATCTAAGAGAAGGACAGTCACAATCAATCTAAAATCCTGTAAAAAAGAAACTGCCCTGTTACTAACTTTTAAGGGAATGGGATTTGTAAGGCCAAACACCTAACAGAAGCCTAAAAATAATTTCCCATAATACTATAAGGCTCAATTTAAGTTGTGAAAGCTCTGTATATTATGAAACTGTTTCATTTATAACTCGAGCTTTTTCTGCAAAACAGGCTACCCTCCTCCTTTCTCCAGATGACAAGCTGCACTTCCATGCTTTCCTCACGTAATATCGTTCCCTAATATTGAGCCTTCAAAAGCTCTCTCTTTACAGAAATACATTTGGTCACTGTAAAGAAACACAAATTAAAACAACTTTGGTTCAGCCATCTACTTGGTCGTCAAAATTGTACTCTACAAAGGAGCAGAATTCCTTCTCAGGTTAGCTATAAGCCCATATCTTGACATTTGCTTCTAAATTCTTTCACCTCCTTTGATCAACAATAAGAGGCTATTTGGCTTCATAAGATAAAGCATATAACAGAGAACATAATTTACCTTTGTGTAACATCTTTGGTAATTTTAAGAGGGGGGGGGAGGGAAGAAATGAAGTAGAATATAAGATCAGAAAAGCTTTTGAAATTAAAAAGCTATAGTCCAACATAAATAAGTGAATTACAGAGAGGGGGGGGGGGAGAATGACAGTGTTTAGATGTCCAGCTATAAACGGGTACTGACATTTTAACAGCAGCTGTCTGCCCACATTTGCTCTGAAGAACATTGCAATTTGTAACAGAGCTCACTCACCCACAGCTTTCAAATTGTTATTTTTCTATATACTGGTTGTTGTTAGATGGTGTAACGATCTTAAGGACAATAACAGAATTTGCCCAGTTACAGTTATTAACAAGAGCGTTACCAATTTCCCAGCAAGTTGAATCTGGCTTCTAGATTCTGTTCAAACTGATAGATGCCACAAACCAGTCCTCAAACCGTGTTAATTTGCAACAGAATCACCATGCCTTGTTTGCAAATATGACTCTTCTACACAAATAGCTATATCAAGAATGGACCAGAAACTCATATTAAGAAGCAAACAGCCTTAAATTTTTATACTAATTTTTGACATAGCTCTATTGGTCAGTTTGTGTTTATGTTTTTGTGCTGTTAAATTGTGTATTTCTTTTTTTTTTTTTAAATAACCCTTACTGCAAAAGCAAATGAAAAAACTCAGAAAAATAACCTTCAAATGATGATGACAACAATATATATATATATATATATATACTGCTCTGTGGAATGACTTTGGAATCACATTCTACACTGTTTCTATGCTGGTTTGTCTTTCATTCTCACTCTTGCAGTAATGCCTTTTTCTGCTGGAAGATAATTTGCACTGGTTACAGCAGCATCAGAGAACCTTTTTCCCCAGGTGGAAGGAAATATAGCCCAAAATGGAATGTTTTTCAAAGCTAAAGAACACATGATGGCATCCAAAGGAAATAGGAATGAATGACAGAAAAAGAACTACGAACAATTCAAAGGACATTCAGCTTTGTATAATAAACACACCTATTAACATTCATAACAGAAGTACAGAAAACATTTAGCCTAAAAAGGCCTTGGCCAGTTGAGGCCTGAGGTCAGAACTTAAATGGTGTAGAAGAAAGAGGGGGGGAAATCAAAGCTATTCACTAAAAAAAAATTGGGATAATTTTCTTTTAATCCCCCTTCAGCATAGATGCGTGACCCCATATGCACGCACATACATATTCCGTGACACCCCCATCCCAAATGGAAGAAAAAAAGAAAAGTAAAGGCAGTGATAATCAACATGCGATACTGTGCAAATAGGTTGTCCATTGGAATCCTTAAAATCTGGGCAAAGGCTTGAATCTGTAATTAATGTGTACATGCTCAATTTGATGTCTTCAGTGTCCCAAGCTGGAAGAATTGCAGTCCAAAGTCTGCTGCCAAATTGTGGGTAAATGAATTAGTTGAACAAATTTACAACACTGATGTTGACTGTGAGAGGGAATCCCAAGTACCAAACAAGTCAATCCAATGCACAGAGTACAAATTTCTTTGTGTTTTTTTTTTCAACAAAAAGTAGAAAAATCAAAAATACTCCCAAATGGGATACTTGATGGCACTAAGAGTTAACATATTTCATAGCTGTCAAAATGGAGCAAACGTTTCCTCCTCCAGACTGTACAATAATGGGGACAGATTTCACAGCTAATTTTGAAGTATGTTTTTTTCCTCCTCCATCCCCATGATCTTCATTTGCAGGATCACAACCACAGACATATTCATTCAATGTCCTCATGTACGTTTTCATCTTCATATTCTCTGTCATGATTAAACTCTGGACTGTGATTGGCTGTTGTCACTAATGATAGCGGGGCTTCATTTTCATCTGGATCTAGCGGTTCTTCTTTAACATGCACAGGGTGCCTGTGGAGACATACACAGATAAGGAGTTTTTGAAGTGGTAGCCATGTTAAGTCTGTGCAAACATATCAGAGTACACAAAACAACAACAACTAAAGTTGTGACACATTAAAGACTTAACTCCTGTATTTAAATGTGAGCTTTCGTGGATCAAGTCCACTTCGTCAGACATAAGACAGATAAGGAGGTTTTAGGGAATGGTTCACTCTTTTTAAAATGGTTTGTGTATGAAAAATATCAATCAATCAATTTTATTGCAATCAAAGAACAGAATATAGACAAAATATTCACAACACGATTGAAGATACTGTGGTGGGACTACAAAACAGATTATAGAATGGTCTAGTTAAATTCAACCAAATAGAAAAATTGTAAATACTGTAGTTCAAAAGAGATCACAATTTTATTCTCTCACACAGAATAAAAATATTAAAGCAAAGACTAACCTTTCCATCACCAATAGGTGTATTGTTGCAGGCATTTTTTAAATGTGTGGTATTATTTTTATTTTTGCTGATATTTATAATTTATTCAATTTGTTTAATTTTTTATTGTAAATATTTATTTTTAATATGTTTGCCACCCAGGGGGGGGGGGAAACATCCCAGATGGGTTGGATATAAATGTAATAAACAAAACAAAACAATGAAATGTTATTTTAGCGAAATGTTTTTAAATATGCCCAAGAATTCGAAAATGCAAATGGCAAAGAGGTTTGAAAAGAAGTACAATCATAAAAGATGAAAAAAGATTCAATGGCACTTGAAATACTCCAATTTTGAGGTGGGGGTGGCTGATTTGGCATATAGACACCCCCCTTTCATTTTATCACAAAGAAAAGTCAAATTGTGGATTGCAGTTTGGCTACAGAAGGCAAATGGAAAGGGGGGAGGGGAAGACATGCTTAAGATCGCTGAGTTTCAATAGGGAAGAAAAAGCTCTTGCCTACGATTTCTTCATGGGGATTTAGAGAAAATGCTCTCAAGTGACACATTAGCTTGATTAATACAATCTTCAGATAAATAAATGAAATAAGCATCTGTAAAGCAAAACAGTGGTTTATCAGCCCACTGAGCTTCTGGAGGCTGGGCTAATCACCGGTTACTGTGTGTTCTGCTTTTCTAGTTAACATGCAGAACCTGTGAGGCAAGCCTCCAGAGGACGACCCCAAGTGAGGTTCTATCATTAATCAACTTCAAGCAAACACAGCAAAGAGACACCATGATACATGCTTTAAACTCCAAATTAATGCATATTTTTAACAAACTGTCAATAAGGGAAGAAAAGCCCTGCCAGGAAACACAAACGGAGAGGAATAGGCTCGCTCAACACAACAATATGATAAGAAAGCAGAGTCCTAATGAGAATAATAACACTGTCAGCTGTAAACAAGGCGGAACATGATCCTCAGCTTGTGGTGGGGCACTGAGGATGCACTAAAGAGATGAAATCTGCCAAATTTCTCATTATGGAATAACACGTGAATAACCTATGGGAACAAGGGTTGATTATATAAAATGGGCATGATAACAATTGAAAAATGTTGTCTGTAAATCACATTCCCAACAAACCCATTTACAAATACAAATTACCTTTCCCTTCCTTGTTGTAGGTAGCTTTTGACATGCAAAATATCCCAGCATAAAAGTAAGGTCTTCTTAAAATACTTGATGAAGGGAAATGTGATTTCATTGGCAATACCATACAAACACTAATAGCACAGCCCATCAAGGAAGATCTAGTTTGCTTTGTAAATAATTGATGTTTATAACAGAATTCTTAATATTAAGGTAATAATGAGTTCAAAGTCTCACTTTTCAGATGGGGATTTATAATCTGCAACACTGGGTGAAGTAGCCTTTCTTTAGGCTAGGTAAACAAAAGGATAAGCACAAGTTTAAACATCTGGTTATATGAACTTGCAATTCCACGTAGACTGAAATATTTATACATTATGATTGAATGGGAATTAAACAGCTGGCCATTACCTATCCTCTCTTGATGATTAGCAAAAACCCACATATGGATGTCAAGAACCAACTTCTGCCAGCTACAGTAACAATGAACACCAGCCATACAATGCAGAACCAACAACTGTCCTACAAGAGCTAAACAGCCTGGTATGTGTGTCAAGAAAAGCAAGGCAAAAATTAGCAGAGCTAGTTCAATATGTGCATTGAAGTTTTTCAAATTATGGTAGCATTTGTCACTCTTGGTTACAGCTCTGAAGGTCTCCAAATATAGAAAGTGCACCATGTTTTACTGATAGCTGTTCAGATATTTTCTCCAGTTGAGGCTTTTGAATTTTACATTACCAAACCAACATTAAGGTATTCTTCTGAATATGCACCTTTTCCTGCAGGGGAAAACAATGCTTTTGCTGAGATATATTCCAAAAGCATTTGCATCTGAAGAAGTGAAAGCATCTATCACAGAAGCTTAAGCCAAATAAAATGTGTTAATCTTTTAACTAATGCAGGTACTGCAGCCACTGATTTATGGAAGCATGTCTATTTTGAAAAATCGTGTCAGAAGCACACAAAGGTGTTTTTTGGGTTGAAAGGATTTTTTGCTGAAGGAACTCCGCTCAGGGGACACTCGAATGAGGCTCCTTTCATGTCTCCAAGATCTTTCCCCACCGAAGTGGTCCCCATTTATCTACTTACAATTTCTTACCTTCGAAAGGCTATGTTGGCAGGAGCTGGGACAGAGATGGACACTCATTCCATCATGCAGTACTCAGGCCTTGAACTGCTGACTTGCTGACCTTCTAGCTAACAAGGTGAGCTTCTTAACTACTGAGCCACCACAGTCCCATGTCTATGAAGCATGAACTATAAATAGTACATTGGTTGAAGCACATTGCAACGGAATGCACAATAAACATCTCAGTCAAATTACAGCACATACACTGTGCTTTCTGGACTATCAGGAACTACTTTTAAAATGCACAGTTTACTGTGCAAATGAGAGTAATTGGTTACATCCTACAGGTTTTTACTTACATGTAGAATAATGTACAGTATATGACTATCTTTGGGTAATAATCTTGTGCTAAATCATATAGTGGCAAAAGCAGCGATAATAGATATTGTGTGTGATATGTAATTCCATGATCTGTATATTTGCAAAAAGACTCATTTTCCTAAGTCATTAATTGACCTGCCAATCAGACAGAATGCATCCTGAAACTAGATACTGGTCGAAATCCTATTGCTTAGAGCAAACATGTTAAATCAGTTGAACTTACAAAGGAGTTGACTCACCAAATTCCCACCAACTTAATGGGCCTAACTTAGCTGCAGCTTGCTAAGCTACACAACAGGATTTCAGACATCAAAAAGCTAATTGGGTTTAAATATTTAATGTCCATTTGTGTGTTTCTGCAGTGTTTTGGATAAAATATGCTATGAGTAAATACAGCCTTCTCTTCTGACAATTGCTACCAGGCCCTTAAACTAGAGACTGGCTACCTGCATCCAAGAACAATCTTCAAGATACCTCAAATGTTGTGACAAGAAACTTCTTTATATGCCTAAGCTATTGTATTTTAATTTTAACAAGGAAGTTGTAGTGGAGGTCAGACTGAAAAACCTCTGTAGGAAAAGGAATATCTAAGAATCATATAGGAGTGAATTGGAATAAACTACAGTATGTATGTTTCCTGAACAATGTTCTTTTTCTGTATTGGTAAGGAAGAGGGAAGAAGCTGTTTTGAAAATAGAAGAACAAGACATGCTTAAAAATTATAAAGCTGGGTTCAGGCAAAAACTCTTTTAACAAGCTGTTTACCTTTGTTGTTTTTTCCCAGATACATTTTTTCTCCCTAAAGCTTTTGTAAAAATAGTGTTTTAAATTATGTTTGTACCATGCATGTTATCAATTTAATGACATGGATTACTGTCGTTTTAATTCTAATTGTTGACTTCTTCTGCCTACTTTGAATGTCTCATTAAAGGGGGGGAAGTGGGATAAGATGCTTTAAGCTATAATAATAAACAGTAAACACCACTACAACATTAATAATCTGTTGCAGAAAGGGATTTGAGGAGAAAACATAAAAAGGATTATGCAAAATAGACTATTAAAAAGTACTCTTGTCTCTAATTTCCCTTTTTTATTTCCACATTTCCCTCACATGTTGTTGAATAAATGACAGTCCTGGATGCTAAGTAAAAAAGAAATGTTCAGGGTAAGAGCTGAATGACACAAGCTATATGAAGTCCAAATTCTTTCTGATGCTGTTAGTAGAGTTCAAAAAGACTCTAGTTCAGATTTTGAAGTTACAACCTGTACAGGAAAGATTGCATTCTAGATGTGAAGAATACTTTGCCAGTGCCTCAATCTCAAAGAAGTCAACATGACAGATGTGAAAAATTCATACTGCAAATTCCACACATAGTGAATTCTTTTCCAAAGAAAGTTCTATTAATATACATAATTCCATAAAGGTTTCCCTTGCTTGAAAGCCAGTCGTATCTGATGCTAGGGTTCAGTGCTCATCTCCGTTTCAAAGCCAAAGACCCAGCGCTGTCTGCATCTGCAAATGTTTCTGTGGTCATGTGGCAAGCATGACTAGACTGCTGGGAAAAAGATTCTGCCTACAGTATTAGAGATCTACTACCAAAGTGCAGATGCTACAGGTATTGTCTCATAAGTGATCTGCTTCAGTGTAAAGAAGTTTCATCTGTGTACTTCATATCCTTTAAGCACAGTGCAAACCTTTAAGTCCCTATGCAAACCTTATTTGTTTCTTTTGACCATTTAAAGCTGGGGTTCCCAACCTTTTCAAGCCGGGGGCCGGGTCACGCTCTCTCAGTCAACTTCGAGGGCTAGACAGCCATTTTGCCCTGTCTGCATGATGGGGGTGGTCATTTTGTCCTCACAGCTTCAAAGGGGTGCCCATTTTGTTTCTCAAATGCCTTTTGGAGGGGTGGGGCACATGAAATGGCACCACAGGCCAGATCTGGTCCATGGGCCTTAGGTTGGGAACCCGTGATTTAAAGCAAAGATGTGAAGAAAACTTTCTTGATGTCTCAGTCTTAATTATTTAGTCTCCCCTAACACAAAGAAAATACCTTGATGAAAAATGTTCAAGACCTGTAAGACTTCTCACCTCCAACAAGAGAATGAGAGGAGCTTTTCCTTCTACTAACTATGCACATTATTTCTGTGCAAAACTAGTGCTTTTCCTTTTGTAAAGCTGACCACATACATCAAACACCAAGATCAAGAACAGAAGGACTCACGGGTTGAAGAGTGGGGGGATGCAAACAACCAGGCCAGTGAAAACAAACAAAGATAGCTGTGTGTGCTCCTTACTCAATAACAAATGCAGGAACAAGGCAATATCATAAAGATCGCTCTGAGGATAAGAAGGGATAAGAAATTCTGAGGGAGCTTTTTGAAAAGACTCTGAAAGGAAAAATGGACTAAAGCATATCCAGGACGATGGAACTCACAGGGACCAAAGCGCAGTCCTAGATACCCATTAAAATAAATTTATATAGCTTGATTTAATCCATAGCAAACAGTTCCGTGCTTCCTCCAATTTTATCCCAGTGTAGGGATGGACACATCTGTCTCATCTATTTCTATGGATTTCTCACCTTCCTTGCCTTGCAGCACATTTCGTATGTGGTGTGCTGTACATTTTCCAAATAGATCTATTATAGAGGGTATATAACTTCCCTGGTATAGTGTGTTTTTATTCATTTTACAAATGTATGCTGCAATTCTTACCTATTTTTAAATATGTACTTCTTTTAAAAAATGAAATATAATGAAAGATGAGAAACTTTGCTGATTTCTAACTGCAAAATTGCATCCAAACCCATGGTTGGCAAACGATGGGTAGGGCTGATTGGGTGGGGGAAAGTAAATTTCTCACACAGCTCTATTCCTGAAATAGGTCATGAGGCCCAATCTGGACCTGACCCTTGTGCCAACATATTGCATGATAAATATATTCCAATATAAACTGCAAATTATATTGTAAGATAAACTTCAGTTGTGGGGTACACAGAAATAATTTCTTTGAAGATTTGGATACTTTTTACATTTTTGAACCACAATTGGCCATACCCTGGGCAATGGGCAATTTTGTTTTGCTGGTTAATAGTTCTGACTCTCAATTCTGGACACGAAAGAAGAACTACAGTTACAAAAGTGACCTCATCCACATTCAGATAATGGGGGGAAGAATTATTTCCCTTCAGGTCTTAAAGAGGAGGATTCCTGTGGCTATTCTAGTGTAGAAATGTAAATGACTGAGCTACTAATTACACTTTTAATGCCTATTGTACAGAATGTAGAAAACAGTGGCACAGAGGAACTGAGATGCGAAAATAAAAATGCATCCATTTATTAATCTTTGCCCCCGCCCCAAACTGGGAGTTACAGGGGCAGCTATTCTTATAGCTTCCTTTCTTCTCTATTTTACTAGGCAGTTATTACTTCCCTTGAAACATGTGTCTCATTTTGTTGTTTCATTTCTAGTTTTTGCCCTTGCCATTGCTTTTAGCCGCCTCTATTCAATTCAGGTGTTTTAATGATTATTCATAGGTTTTTATATTTCATAGGCTACCGCGAGTCTCTGTTTTTAGAGAGGAAAAAGCAGAGTATAAAAGTATTCAAATAAATACAAGAAATATTGTAGCAGCAATCAGAAATATTTTATAAAACCTGGGGATAAAGGGGGGGGGGGCGCAAGAAAATAAAATGGTCACCAAGGATTGGCGCAAGAAAATAAAATGGTCACCAAGGATTGGCATTTGATGGGTAACTTTGCTGTTTCCTTAGCACCAGAATTTCTGTCCACTTCTTAAGCCACATGCCTCTTGTTTCTGAAGGGGTTAACCTCACCAAGTACAACCTTTCCTTACGGTTTCCCTTCTTTGTAATTCTTTTGCTTGTCCACTCAGGAAGAGAGGAGTTTTTCATACAGCTGACTCTTGCTGAATGCCACTGTGTTCTTAGGCATGCACAGCATGGGACCTTTTGCTTTGAGGCTACATTTGCAGCACGTCAGGTGGAAAGTGTTAGGTCCCCAAGCAGTAGTTACGTGACTACTTTCTAACATTTCAAAGGATTAAAAGAAAAGGGGGAAGCAAACAGATGCAATTCAGGCTGTCACGAAATGCAGTGAATGAAGGGCAATTAGAATTCTGTTGGTACATTATGTGAACAGGACTCCCTGAAGTTTAAAGACTTGATCAGTTCCAGTATAGTAGGACTGTTAAGATTTTATTTTATGGCAGAAAAGTAAAATGTGTAAAGAAAAAGGTCACTGTAAAACTTAGTAGCAACCTGAAAGCACAGAGAGCTAGCTATGACAGTAGCAATGGCCTGCACTGAATGTAGGCAAATAATTATACAATTACATAAACTCTCTTAAGATAAAACAGAATCCTATTCTTTCAAGTGGAAATGCCCAGCTAGCTGTCTACCACCTTACTGAATATTTCCAACTAAAAATGTGTTAGCAATGATGAAGATGGCTAAAACAAGCCATTTTGATAAAACAATCAAAACTGCTGTCACCAATATCTATAGAATTAGGAGTATTGAAATTATTCCTGAGCATGTTGAGTCAAGGTTGTTATTCATCTTACTTGTTGGGTTTCAACACAGTCACAGAATCCCATAATGTGCCTTTGCTTGCTTGTTTATTTACATTTCTATTCTATCCTTTTGGCCAGCCCATACTGGTCCTCCACATGTTTATTGTGACTGTGAATACTGGGAACCTCTGTGGGCTGGTTGGTAGACAAGTAGGTATCATCACTCCACTCTGTGTAGAAAGTTGCATAACTGTTCTGTGCCTTTGCTTTTATACATTGTTCTTGTGATTTTCTCTGTTTTTTTTTTAATATCAGGGAGCATTCTTACTCAAATCTGCTTTGTACACCGATTTATATGTATAGGATTTTTGTCCATATGAGAGGAACTGTCTGGTACCTCTGCCACAGTACAAAATATAGACCCTTGGAAATAGGTAGTGTCTGCTGTTATACCAAATGCATGCTCTGGAGATTATTTCAGTAGTACTGTATTGCCTTTTGCTTCCCCCACCTTCAACTATCAGGATTTCTGCTGTAACTCCAAAATGACGTCAAGATAAGTATGGTACTGTATTTCCTTGTGGAAAGAGGCAAAACTGTACAAAAACAGAGGCATGCCTGTTGTGCAGTGAAATTGAAAGAATATTAGTCTCTCACTTTCAGAAGCTGCCAGAAACTGCATTTTCTTCCTTGGAAACAACCAGCTTCTCATCCTAAGAGAAGGAGCTACTGCTCTATGATTGTTTCCTATTCCTTTTATGTTGTGTCTATTAGACTGTGAATCTCCAGGCAGGGACCATGTTCTTATTCAACAGCTTGACAATAATATTTTTTAAAAAAATAAAGGATGCATTCAATCTCAACACTCAGAAGATTTTTGTTGGTTATCACATTTGGTTCCTCAATTCCTTTTCTAATGTCGCGCTTTTAATTTAAAAAAAAAAACACACCCTAAATTTCATATCAAATATTTAAAAAAACTAAATGCATCTTCCCCCTTAAAAAGTCTAGATTCTACTATCATCATCTGCATATTAGAAACTAGGAAGACTCTTAATACTGTCATGGAGAGAGCAAAAGTATTTGTGACTAAAATTGCCTCAAGACGAATCCATTCAGATGGTGCTTGAAGAATGTCATGCCGTTCTGCTGTGGGAATGCTAATTAATACTGCACAAACAATCCTTGTAAGAAGCTAAACACATTCAAATGTTTTGAAGTAAATGCTAAAAGACAATGTTCAAATTAATTATTAATTAAAAATGAATGTTGCCATCTTTAAAGATTTTTTTTTCAAAGCACAATGTGTGCTGATTTAAAATGCTGAAATATCAAAGTAGGAAGACTCTTAGATTTCCTTTCTCCTCTACCCTCTGTCCAACATATTATGCAGGTGGGAAACTTTTTAAAATCCATTAAATGCTAATTACCTTCACAACTAATTATTAAGGTGGCATTAGGTTAATGTTTTTCCTACCTTTTGATTCAGACCTACTTTTTATCAATGCCTTATTCATAGTACTTTGAAGCAGAAGGGTTACAAATTAATTCTTTCAACCATTTTATTAATTGGCTATGTGATCTTTTGGCAACATGGCCAATAATTTCATGGTAACATTTAAAGATACAGCTTGCTACAGTCCCTATTAAAATGGAGAAAATACTTTTCTTTGCTAATGCTATAAAACCAAGATATTCCTGTGTGAGAATGAAGACTCGCTGTTGCTCTCTTGTTCCCACCCACCTAACATGCAAAGAATGGCCCCATATCCTTTGAGCCAGTCAGTGTAAAAACAATGTGAGGATTAGCTCATGAACTACTGAAAGAGCTGGTTGTGCAAGCAATGTGTCTGAATCATAGAAGCAAAATGCTTCTATATTTAGCTAGAATATGATCAGAAGTTTAAAGGCGTCCACATAGGGATGAACAGAAACAATGGTGTTGTTACATCTTCTGTGATATGACTCCTTCATCTTAGGCTCAAAAGCAGGGGTTCCCAACCTAAGCTCCGTGGGCCAGATCCAGCTTGCAGCATCATTTCATGTGGTCCCTCACCCCTCCAAGGGGTTTTGAGAAACAAAATGACTGTCCCTTTGAAGCTATTGGGACAAAACGGCCACCCCCATTGTGCAGGCAGGGCAAAATGGCCGTCTGACCCGTGAAGCTGACAGAGAGTGTGACCCAGCCCCTGGCTTGAAAAGGTTGGGAACTCCTATTGTAAAGTTAACCCCCCCCCCCCCTTTGCAGTTAGATGAAAGAAGAGCAATGAATTAAAAGGCAAAGACTGCCTCCAAAACAAATACATTCACATCCTTTTTATGTGGGTCTGGAATTTAAATAACAGAACGCTAAGAAACCAAAATCCTGTATCTTCTTGGTGAGTTTGTCTGGCTGGATTGTGATGATGTTTGCTCTTGTTTTATGGTGCAAAGTAATAGTTCTAATTTTCCTTCAAACAAATGCTCATCTCCAAAGCTGGAATTTAGATGCAACAGGGATAGGGAAGGAGACAGAGACAGACAGCAACATTCCTCTCCACTTACATTGCTTGCATAGGGGAACGTCCTGGACTGCTGTCACTCCCATTACTGTTTGCATGCTCCATTGCTCCATTAAGATCTTCCCGCATAGCATTGGCTAAGATGCCCAGAGTTGGGTTTCCCATGGAAGCAGTAGTGTACAGAGGTATACTGTTCTCAGCAATTGAAGCCTGTCAAGTCAAAGAACAAAACATGAGAATCCATAGCAACGCATGCTCATGCATGTACCTCGGACGGATTCAGAGCTACACTGTTTGTATTGTTTTCATTAAAAAAAACAACCCACCCTATACTTTACACCACTGTGTATCTAAGATTTTCATCTAGCTCTGTTTTTAAATCTAACAACTTCACTTGTATCACCAAACTAAATCTCATAAGTGAATTATTCAAATGACAGTATAGGCACAAAATGCACGGCTATATGCTACATTTATTTCTTTTTTAAAAAAATATCAGAATGGGAAGGTAGTGAACTTGACCCATGTTTCCAAGGATCAGCCCAATTCCACTGAAACTCAAGAGAGACTGAACATATGGTGTGAAGGTGTCTTTTCATAGTCTCAGTCAATCTTCACTTATTTTGATACTCTGCACATGGCAATTCCTTGCTTAAATATCAGACCAAAATGTGAGTTAGACTTAAGGAATTCAGAACACTCTCTTCAATGATCCAACTATAGTTGCCATTATATCACTCCAACAGAATTTTTTTGACAGTTGATCCTGGTAACATTTATACAAATTTGTCATGTGGATATCAGCTGATACGCTATGGGGATAAACTATCATTCTGACTTATAAAGGCCAATGTGGATGAAACTGCTGTCAAATTGAGGTTCCTTTGAAATATTCCCCAAGGGGGAGGGAATCCTCATTTGTTCCAGTACATCAGGTGAGAAATGGTAACAATTTCACCTGACCTGGCAAGAAATGCCGTAGTGTTATTTTGTAGGGGTTTTTTTTTGCATGGATGGGAATTACATTTTGCATAAACTGCCCAAACAGCATGAACTACTTCAAAAGAAGATGACTACTCCTTTTTTTAAAAAAGAAAGTGAAGCACTGGATGACTTGTTTGCATCTTTCTTAACAATTAGCCAATCCTTCTGTGCTTGCAGTTTGTTTGGTGTATCCTTTGCTGCTCACAAGGAAAGAGCCCTGCATTTTGCATGAATTAAGAGGCTGCGAAAAAAACTCTTTGCCTCATCTTCACTGGATACGAGGAATACTCTGGAGCTTCAATATTCCATATCATGGTCATATTGTCATACTGAACCACAACCATTGCTGGTCCCAAGCCCAGATGAGAAAGGAGGGTTGGGTGTTGGGTTAGCACCCCGGCCCCATAAAACCTGATTGCTGAAGAAGCAACGAGGAGCCTCTTTGCCCGATATGTTGTAGTGGCAGAGACCAGTATGTCACCCCTTATCCATAGACTGAAGTATTATCATAGCATTGTAAACCTATCCATAGAAAATATAATTTTGTTTGGAAATAAATATCCCAGAGAACTACTGCATAAACACACAGCTTTTATTTGTGTAAAGCAGTGGCCCTCAACCTTCTGGGACTATTAATTTACTGGTTTTAAATCAAAAGTAAACATTCAGAGGTGAATAAAGAGTTGTTAATGTTACAGGTACCTGAAGTCTGCTAGCTAGTAAAGCACTCAGAAAAGCCAAAATGCTTGTATGGAGAATAAGACCAACAGGGGGATGACAGAAAGAACCATGAAGCCCAGGAGAAACAATGCCATTATTGTAGTGTTTTTTTTTTAAAAAAGAAAGGGACAGGAACCCCAGAAATAGATGATGTCACTTGATGCAGGACGAATGGTGTGGGTCTGAAGGGAAATGCCTTGTGGATGACAATACTAAACAAACAAGTTGGAGGGCCACACAGAAACAGCTCAAGGGCTGCACATGGCTCACAGGTTGGGGACCCCTGGTGTAAGGTATCCCTCTGTTTCCATTATTATATATGTTATCCACTTGCTTGTGCTATATGGTAAGAACACCGGATGTATTTACAGATAGAAATGCTTCAATCTTCAGGCCAGATTCACAAGGTGTCCCTAGGACTATCGTGCTTAGCTTGTGTGAATATATGAAACCACCTTATGCTGAGCCAGATCATTTCTCTGTCTAGTCCAGTTCATTTTATTTTAATAGAAGTTCCCCACACACCAGAAAGAAAATTACACCAGGCAAGGCTATCTAAGATCTTCATTTTATCATATGCAAACTGTATGCTCCGTCACTGAACTACCACAGGAGATTGTGTTTTAAAATTTCAAACTCAGTCCTTTAAAGTTTGAGTCCGATAATAATAATAATTTTGTGTCAGAAATTGCTCTGGGTTGAAAGGATTTTTGCTGGAGAAACTCCGCTCAGGGGATGCCTGAATGAGGCTCCTTTCATGTCCCCAAGTACTGGGACAGAGACGGGTGCTCAATCTGTCATGCAGTACCCGGGTCTCAAACTCCTGACTTGCCAACCTTCCAGCTAACAAGGCGAGCTTCTTAACCACTGATCCACTGCAGCCCCCATTTGAGTCCGATGAATTGTTTATTGTGCATAACTTTGAGTCTTTTTTAAAGCCAAAAAGATCTATCCATATTCAGGTGCTTCTAGTATGGAACATTGCTCACTGAATAGCTGTTCTCTATACATAATGCTCAATTTCCACATGCACCAACAATGCTATCCTGAGATCCAACCCCTTATGACTGTACCATGCTTGGGGTTAGTGCATTCAAATATGGAGGGCAAACAGTTTGTGATCTATGACCTGATACAAGAAACTGGTGTGGAGAACGTTTTCATCACCGCTATTGAATGACATTTATGAAAACCTTCTTAGAAGCACACACTCCTAAGTGAGAGAAACTAACTCAGCAGAAATACTGGGTGCCAGGCTAGATTGGGAATGTGCATAAAAACAAAATACTGTACAAACAAAAAATGTGAACATGAGGTACAGCAGTACTGCAGCATTAGAGGAGTGATTTGGTGTGCATCCCCTTTGGTGAATATAAAAAGCTGGGTGAAATCAAGAGACAAAGACTTTCTCCTAAAGCTTCTGCTTCTCCTCTTTACTTAACAACAGAATAAGCAACAATGAAGGGAAGAGGTGAGAGGGCCGGGTCATGCTCCCTCAGACAGCTTCAGGGGCTGGACAGCCCATTTTGCCTTTCCTACACCACATGGCAGTTCCTGGTGTGGTGGAGGTGGTGGTCACGTGAAATGGTGCCCATGGGGCGCAGGTTGAAAATCCCTGGTCTAAAGAGAGAAGCTCCCCATTTTCTAGAAAGTTGGTTCTACATTTCAGGTTCTTGATCTATGCCAATTGGTCATATATTTTGAATGTTCACTTACTGTAATCCCCCCTCTGACAGGCTGAAGAACCATATCATTCCTTTATACTCTATCTAACAGTCCTCTCTGTAGCAAAGTCCAGTGCAATCAAAAAGCTACTCTAATGAAGAGAATTATATTCATCTTTTAATATTCAAGATGCATAAAAATGTTTTTTTTTTAAATAAAGCGGGGGACATAAATTTGTGCTTTCTGCAGTTTGTGGAAATAAGAAGTCACACATTTCCTACCACAGAAATAACTTGTAATTGCAGTATGGTAATTTATTTCAGAAGAGCTGGGAAAGTAAAAACTCTTGCTATCTCCCCCCCACACACACAAACCGCCCCTCCCCCACAGGTGGATAAATGGGAAAATGCTATGCAGAAGCTTCTGAAGTGTGGCTCAGTAAAGTTAATCCAGACATTCTAGCTCGTTTTATGCCCCCAGGGCATAACACCCCAAAACACTTCCAGCACACAAGAGATTTCTTCTCAAGAGTTTCCCTTCCAAAGGTTCCTTCCCAAACCACAGTTGGGTTGTTGTTGCTGTTTTTACATAAATCAACATATAAGGTAGTTTGGAGAGTGGGTGAAAGCTGCTGAAAAGGGATCATCATAAACACTGTTGCCTTTTGTGTTGGCGCCAATAAATATATGAGCCATCGGACAGAGATTTCTGACCAGAACCATCGTGGAACTGGCGGGGGAAAATAATGTTTTACACAGATGGAACAGAACTGTCAGTCAAGTCAGTTTGAACCTAAAAGAAAAGCACAAGACTGCTAACACTAGAAAGTTGTGATTCTGTTGACTAGAGCACTGTCAGCCACTGGAAACATTTGGTTGTCCAAAAGAAGAGCCTAAACAGAATACTGACAGCAAAGAGTTAAGTGAAGGAGAATATAAGTTTGAGCAATCAATCAATCAATGAATCAATCAATGAGAACATTGGAGATCTTCACTGTTTCGCTTTTTGCTCTACTAGGTTCTGTATATCACTAGATCTGGCAGTTGTTTCACCCTTGCCTGAAGTCGGAGAAGTAATCACTAGTTGAAGTGATGCCTGAGAAAAAAGAGCTTGGAAATCAGCCAACTGTATGATGACTCTGAACAGACACACGGTGCTTATTGGGTACTAGAAGGCTGCTACCTCACCTATAGGGCAAAAAGATGTGAGGATAGCCTGTAAAACAGACAGGAGAATCTTAATTCTTGGCTTCGGAACACAAGAGGACAGGATGATTGCTGGATGAAGGATTTGCTGTATACTATTAAATACACCAGCCAAATTGAAACACTTAATTAGTGAACTTCCAACAAACCTCCAAAAAAGGATGCCAAAATGAAATTGTGATGGATATCAACAAAGTCGGCAAACTGCTTGATGAATGGGGATTTCCAAGCATATCCTGTCTAGTAGTTGTTGCTTATATTAATAATTATAATTTCTAACCATGCAAGATTTCTTGCTTTCATGCAATATAAACTACAGGAAAAGTATGTAACTGCTAAAGAAAATGACAGCTTTTAGATTAGGGTGTCTTTGAGATGTGGTGACAGGTTAAAATGGAAAATAATAACATTATGATGACCATACACAAGTAGGAGTAATAGTAATAAGAAGGAATCTTGTCTGAATTGAAATCCAGTTTATGCATGTGCTCATTTTATTCATTTTGATCAGAAAAAGATAGATACAGTTGTACCTCGCTTAAAGAGCATAATGCGTTCCACAGGACTGCTCTTTAAGCGAGTTTGGTCTTTAAGCAAAACACCATTATAAATGACCAATTGTGGGGGGGGGGGAATTGCGAACCCCGATTTATTTGTTAAGTGAAGCGAACATTCCGAGAAAATTCTGCTCTTTAAGCGAGTTACTCTTTAAGCAAGGCGCTCTTTATGAGAGGTTTGACTGTAATTGCATAAAAAGAGCAGACTTGCACATTTTACTCTTCTTAATATTTAATTAGCACACCATGAAATTATACAGTTACAGTCTCTATTGAGTAGAATGTACAGGCAGTTTAGATTTTCACTTTACTTTTCTTAGTACATTGAAAGTGACTTACTACTACTTGTGTTTGGGTAATTTTTTTTAAAGTGAGAACAGAAATTACTGTTACGTTATCACATAAAATGGGTGGTGGTGACGACAACAACACATGTTTTAGAACTAAAACACGAACCGTTCAGTATGATAAGCATATTAATTGAAATTAGTCACACCGCTAACAGAAGCTGAAGGAATGCTGGATCACTTCATTTTTGCCTTTCAGCCTCATGAATGTAAAATGTGCTTGTAATCTTAATACTATTCCACAGACAGGGCATGTCTTTAAAACCTCCACTTCACAAGACTCGAGGGAAAATAAGATCCTAATGAATGGTATTTACAGTTCCTTCATTTATACATGCTTTCAGTTGCTTTTCAGAAGTTAGTACATAAGTTGAAGCAATTAAGAGTAATCAGGGCTGTTATTTCTTCCTTATTTAATCTGCTTCTTGACTTAACATGAAATTCTAACATCCAGTAAACATTTTCAAAATAAACCTATGATATGGACAAACTATCTAAGGTGCAATTCTGTATGCATCCTTAAGATTATAACAATACTTTTTATTCCAATCAGGTATACACACTAGGTACCACTGCTACTTATTTATTTCCCATGTGAAAATTATCTTAGATATCTACTCTTTTATAGATGTTTTGTTTTTTTCATACGTATCTATGTATGTATGCAGGCAAATGATTACTGTAGACAGTAGGTTGCAGTCTATAATTGTACATTGTGTATGTGTAGCAAAGTAAAAGCCTTTTGAATGCACTGAGAGAGAATACAGAAAAAAGCATTAAAACAATATTTTCACACTGTCAAGTGCAGAAATGTTTACTAGCAACATAAGCCATTAAGTCGTTAAGAATGTCGTATAGCAAATGTGAATCGAAAACTGCATTAATTTGTTTATAAGTTGTTCCAAAACCTATTCATACACATATGACTTACTACACATTTTACAGAATATTTGATTTCTCCTCCCTCCCCTTAAAATTCTTCCTGCTAACAGAACTGACACTAAATCTGTTAAAAAATTATTTTCCTGTCTTTCATGGTGAAGGAAGCTGAAATTATTTAACAATTGAAAACATGCATGTAAAAAAACTTAAAAAAGGAAAAAGTATGTGCATTTGTGTGTGTGTGAGAGAGTACACGTGTGTACAAGAGCTCTGCTTTTCCTTTAAAGCCATGAACAATAGAAGGTCATGTGACAGGGTATCCTATCATTCACCACATTAATAGCTGTGCTAGAGTAATTACACTTGTGGTATTTTTGCCTCAAGTGAAATTCTGAAATAAGAGGATGGAAATTATGATACTGCTGATAAATATTAATAAGTGAACTTTTAATTTTTTTTGCCACAATATTCAAAATGCTAAGTATCTAGCTAATGCTGAAGCAGCCTGATATGTGTTTGCCTCCAGGGACCATGATGCTTTATGCACTTAAGAAAAAAGTTTAACGGAATTAAAATTTAATATCTAATTAGAGCAAGGCTAATATATTTTGAAATGAGCAGAGAAGGCACACACGCTTATGTGGCATATTTGCCACGCTCATTAATCTTACCTGTAAAGCAGCACTGAGAGGTGAGCAGTAGGTGTGGCTGGTCTGTATATTTTTAATAAGTGAAGGGTTTCTGTACAAGGAAGACATGTAAAAAGAGTAAAGTTAAACACAGCCAAGGCTTCTATTCCATGGATTATGGAAATTTGCCACATCAGAAAAACATCCTCAGAAATAATATTCTTTTGTTCTTTTAAAAATAATTCATAGCTACTTTAACTTCCCTTAACCTTCACTTATTATTGGAAAAAAAATTCCCCAGTGAATTTCACCTCTAAAAACCAATAGTTGCTAGACCCTACTAGACCAGACCCACTGAACCAATGAAATTATTGAAAACGGGACAATTAATACAAATCACTTTGATTCAACTGGTATTCTCTGGGACAACTATATTTAGTCCAATATTTCAACTCTGAAAACACAAACACTGCTTAGGTGTCTTCTGAGCTAATTCCCAGTACATAACCTTTACACACTGAAAAGAAAACTTAAAACAGCTGCTCAGGTGGGCAGGGCAGCCAATCCCAGCTCAGAAGATTGGGGAGCTTAAATGTTCTAAGGCAGGGTCTCTGAACCTTTCGGCCCCCAGGTGTTCTTGGACTTCAGTTCCCAGAAGCCCTGATCAGTATGTGTATTGACTTGGGCTTCTGGGAATTGAAGTCCAAGAACACCTAGAGGCCCAAAGGTTGAGAAACCCTGTTCTAAGGGATACCTTATTGTTGGGTTTCTTTTTTAAAAAAAAATCCCCACAAGGTTTCAAAATAGAATTTCCAGAATTTTGATTATCACCAAGAAATACCACAACAAAATTTAGATGATGTAAGGATAAGAATTGTATCTGTAAGAACAGCCTATACACCTTTGGCTTTTGGGCAAGACTATTCCAGTGGTGAGCTCCAAAAAATTTTGCTACCACACTGTGGGCATGGTATGGTGGGCATGGCCAGGGGGAAAGGCCCATGTTACACCCAAATTAGGACTACTTGATTTCAAAACTTGGATGGGCAGAGTGGCCAGCCAGAATTTCTGCTACCGGTTCTAGCGAACTGGTGCGAACCTGCTGATGCCCACTACTGCACTATTCTGCCTGGAAGACAGGTTGCCCAGAACTTATGTGCTGAAACACAGCATGAAATCTGAAGGAAGAGGCAGTTCTTTCAGGTGTCTGCCTCAACTAGGATTGACTTAATCATGTATCTATGTCTGATGCAGAAAACCAGTAGTATTTCTCATCCTGAGGAGAGTATGACTAGAAGGGAGGAAGGCCCCAAATAATAGTGGGTAACTTTATCAATTATTGGCTACTCTGTATTCTCTGGAAACTTTAATTAATGTATTTCTCTTATGGTGCTGAAGAAGCAATGAGGAGCATCATTGTCCGATATGCTGTAGTGGCAGAGATGGGCACTTTGCAGCATGAGAAGGAACTACTACTTCTATGGTGCTCTTCTATGCCTCCCCAAGCTAAACTGACAAATTACTGTCTGGCAGGATGACATGCAGGGCCATTCTAAGGTTGTTTTATGCTGATTTCAGTGGGATCTAAGTGTAATCAACTCAAAGATAATTTCCATTGGTTTTAATGGGGCTTACTCGTTACTAAAATTTTCAGGATTTTAGCTTTGCTCTAAATCTAACCAAATCTGCCTGTTTTGTTAAGGTAGCACTGGTGTTACACATTAAATATTATTGAGGGGAATTCTGTGTACTTTTCAGAGTAAGTCCTAAATGACAAGAGGCAAATATTCAACAACAGTAGCCACTGAGTGACTGTACCAGAAGTTAGCCTCTTTCTGTAAGTACTCACAACGCTGCTCACTTCAAATCTAACAGCCAGAAAACATTGTCTAGTGTCATTTTGGCTTGTTTGTAATAAAAATTGTGGAACAAGAGTTATTGTCTGCAAGATCTGATTTTTGCAAGGAAAAAGGGGTGTCCATTCAGGAACATCACATCAGTGGTCTTGTTTTAAATAATCAGCATTGTTTTTAAATAATCAAAACTGTCAGAAATAACAACACAAATTTTATTAAGCAAATATAGGGAAGCAAGAGCAACATAAAGGATCAATATGAAATCAGCCTGATTGGTTATACTCTTACCGAATAGCAGCATGGTAAAGAATGCACCCATTATTGCATAATAAAAAACGCCACCATAAACCCATAAAGAAATGTTAGCATAGGCATTTGTAAGCAGCAATGCAGGATATATATTTATTTTTCTAAGGCAAAGGCAATGCCATTGTTTTGTGAAATGTGAATCTACATGAGAATGGATAAATCATGCAAAGCAAAAGCAACAGAGAACAAAAACATGGGGGAAATAGCACGCACGACAGATGTGTGCACATACATACACAAAGCAAGTAAAAGCTCTTACTGTGTAACAAGCTCGCCAAAGTTTTCATCAGGGCAGAATTTTCGAGGACGGCCTCGTTGAATATGACGGCCACGTTTAAACTCTTCATCATCAACAGTCCAAAAGGACCCAAACTCATCCTCTACTCTGATAAAGCACTTATGCAGGGAGAGGTTGGTGCGAATAGCACCCTGGGATAAGATCGGCAGCAAACAAGATGAAGTGGAAACAAAGGGGACATGGGTTTGGGAATAGAACAGACATCAAATACAGGGAAAAGGAAAAAAAAGAAAGAAAATAAAATGCAATAAGCATAAGCCAATGGATTGTGAGGGTTAATATGCATTGCCACCTAAAAGCTACTAAGCATGTGATGCAAAACAAACACCAAGCAAGCAAGGGCAAAGGGGGCCGGTGGGCATACAAACAATAGTGATGAAATGCTCTCTGGGGTTTCCCCTTGATTGACACAAGGTGAAACTGCCTGGATTGATCTACGACACCATCTAGCAGCCAAAGCCTCTTATGTTAAAACTGTAAACATGATCCAAGCTAGGCTAAGAAGTTCAAAGATGGTGGACGTACCCACTGATCTTTTGTGGCCTTCGTTTTTGGAATTCTAGTTCATCCACTGTCCATACTGCCCCTTTAACGTTTTCTACTCGCACAAAACACTTGTGAAGACTAAGATTATGACGCACTGCATTCTGCAGCAGGTATAAGAGAGAAAACATTGGGAAAAAAAACCTTCCATGAGAAAAAGAGACTTTAGCATTGTCCACGAACAGAAGCACTGTTAGCCGGCTAGTCCCCTTTCCCTCACCCGCCCTCCTCACCAAACCATACCATATTTAGAGATTTAAGACTTGTGAAAAATAAAATATTGAAGCACACCATTAGATTTTATTTTTTGGTGCAGAATGGAGGTTTTTAAAAAATAGTTTAACCTTGGCAAAGATAAAAAACATCGTAAGAATGTACATACAGTGAAACCTCGAGATATGAACGGGTCTACTTACAAAAAACTCGAGATATGAATGGAAATCTTGGTGGGGGGAATTTTGAGATGCGCATTTTCAATAAGATTTTTTCGAGAAATGCAAAAGTATACAGTGACCTCTAGTGGCCGCTTCTGGCAATATAATGTGTTTTCATTGTGTTTTGAGATACATATTTTTCAAGATACGAACAACCTCGAGGAATGAATTAAGTTCGTATCTCAAGGTTTGACTGTATGTATATTGCATAGTGCAGTGTTTCCCAAATGCTGGTGTTTGGACTTCAATTCCCAGAAGCCTAAGTCATTTCCCCAAAGCATTGATCAGCCAATGTACTGACTTAGGCTTCTGGGATTTGAAGTCCACCTGTGGGCTGTGTACCCCTTGTTGAGAACCACTGGCATAGCGGATCATATTTGGCCAATCACAGAAGAAAAGGGCTAAAATGATTTTGATGTTGACGTCACACTTTGCATGAAAGTTTATTCTCTCCTGAAAGAGAAAAGGAAAACTACAAAGACACCAAAAACAATAATTCTGAGCAATCACTGAAGGTTTGATTTTCATTGCCATGGCCAACTCAATGCTCAGCAAACATGTCCACAAGCAACTCCACACATTATGTTTGTTGTGACAAATTTTGGAAAACATAAATCTATAAAATATAGATCTGAAACCATTGCATATTCATGTCTTTCACCACATGTTCCATATATACGGCACATTTTGTTTCTGGTTATTGACTAGGCATTTGTTAGATACAAGAAGAAGATCCATAACTCCACAATTCTTCTCCTCTTTGTGAATTAATTTCTTGTGGCACACACATCGTATCACTGTAGTGACTAATCGTCTAGGTACGTTGTGTTTAGCCTCGCTCAGTTAATTAGGCTGAATTCAAATTTACAGAAGCAGCATACTTGCATAGTAGACAGTATAACATTACATTTGTGAAGTGAACCACAGGGTGCCCAAAAAGTCACCATACATAGGGAAAATGGGAAATTGTAGCTAAATGTATTTTTGTTTACAAAATATTCAGTACAAAATCTCACAAAATATTCTCTACATGTTGGTCACCTCTTTTTGCACACACACACACACAGTCTTCTCCCCCACTCATGGCGAACACGTTCCAAGTTATCTATTGCTATGCAGATTTCCCTATGTATGGTGATTTTTGGGACAGCCTGTATAACATAGTACCACTATGATACTCTATTTAGCACAGGAGTAAGCTACTGCAGCACAGGAACAAATTCTATTCTCTCTCGCACCGTCAAACATTGTGTCCCAGCCTCCAGGAAGGCAAGTTAAATACCTGTACTGTCATCTTGTGCATTCAAGCAACTTTACCCTGGTAGCCAAATGGAAGACATTTCTAAGCTGCCTGTGTGCTATCAATTCTGATTAGTGGTGATCTTTTTTAGGGGTTTCTAGCTAGAAAGATACTCAGAAGTGGTTTACCATTGCCTTCTTCTGGAGGCATCCTGGGAACTCTGCAGCTGTTCCAAGGCCACAGAGGGTGCCTCTTCTGGAATGCACACTGGGGAGCTGAACTCCTAACTTCTGGCTCTACAGCCAGGTATTAACTTACAGAGCGATGTAGCTAGCTCTAAGTTGAATACAGCAACATATCTAACAGAACCTGCCTGATGCTCCTCTCTTGTTAACTACAACTGGCAGAATGGGGGCACTCCAGAAATGCACAGGTCAACAAAGAGTCAATGGGGAGCCAAGTTTATAGGTTGGAGAAATGTATGGTTATATGTTTAAGTAAACCAAAAAATCCTAAGCTTCTTATACAGTACACTGAATTAGGCATATATAGGGAAAGCATTCTAATCACGACTGTCTCAAATCACTGTGCAAACCTATGCTGTGCATAACACACATATCATGTTAATTAAATAGTACAGGGACGTCTGATCAACCTTGGGTAGGAAACCTTTGATACTGAAGTTTCTCAGTGTAACTAATTTCTTCACCTTTGTAATAAATCTTTTCCTTCAGTCTAGGGTAGCTGAACAAACACAGGGATATACAGATTTTTGGCATACAGCAAGTTAATAGTAATAAATTGCTAAATAAGCCCATAACTACATATGTGGAAACTGATGAGAAACTCGAAGTTATTAAATAGGTTCCACTGTTTTGCCCTATGTAAAAATTCGATTGCAAGTAATGACAATGTTTGGCTGCTATATAACTGGTATTTTATGTATGAATGGAGTCTGCACACATAAACATGTATAAACCTCAACCTGGTATACAATTCAGACAGTCTCTGATGGTCTATTTTATGTTCCTACATCTCTGTCAAGAGTACAACTCCTTAGTTGGGGAGGAATGTCAACTGGGTATAGCATTAACAGGAGTGAATATGGAGCATGTGGTGGATGATTCAGTCAGTTCCATGAAGTTTGATTTTTAATTAATACATTTAATGAGTCTTTTCATCCTCTTTTTTAACCATGAAGAAGGAATTGTTTCTCTCTAAACAGTGACTTTCTATGACAACTGCTCCCAATGCATTACTTTGGATTGGCATGAAATGGAGGGGGGCAGGAGGCAGAAGAAAGAGGTGACTTCATTGTTTTGATCCCTGGTAATACAAGAAAGAAAAACATTGCTCTGTACATGGAAATCACAGACAGTACAGAAATAATCCTTGAATACAAGTGTTTCTGTTTATTGAAATAGAGTCTTATTCTTCCAAATAATTACCCAGCTGTATGTAAAATGTTTGCTTTGGTTTAACTTTTTTTTAAATATATATATATATCATTGGCTGGCGATCTGTTTGTGAACTCTCCAGGACTGATTCAGAATAGGCTTCGCCTAAGTGAATTCATCTTGTTTGAACCAAAAGTTGGCATGACTGACCTTGGCTGCATTTTAGGTTAAGATTTGTCCCTAGTAGTGTCATGCCAAATCCTCAAACAAACATATCAGCTCTAACAGCTGGCAGTACATATAAAACAAAGATACTGAACATGGGTTTCTTGTGCCTTGATGGCCAGAAATGTCTTCTTAGAAGTCCCATGAAAAAGGTACCCCTACTATAACCACATATTAAAGGAAATACTGTATAAGGATGGGAAATGATAGGGGCAGCTAATATTAGGCTGTGTTCTTTATTAACCAGACTCGAAATGTCCAAGAATGATTTCTCCAATAGCTTCTCCAACTATCTTGTGGCACTATAAAGATTGATCTGAAGAAACATCTGCAGTCCATCAATATTGATGCCAAATTAAACTTTTTAGTCTTTAAGGTGTCACAGTGTTTTTTCATTCCTTAAATGTTAGGAGCTTTGACCTGCAGGGTTCCAAACTACAACAGTTTGTTTTGAAATAACCCCATCCCAAATATTCAAATGATTAGTCAATCTTACAAAATTTTAGATTCAGATCTGTATTTGTTGCTTCTTGTCTAATAACAACTCTGTGTGTGTGCAAAACAAAAGGTTTACAAAAGGTAATGCACTGATACTTTGATTGTCGTCTAAATAATATGGTATATTATTGCCTCTAGAACTGTAGAGTTTCAGCTTTTATGCACTTGTGCACCCTACAATGAATTGCCATGCTAAAAAGACTCTCAAATATATCAAAAGTCAATATACATCCCTATGCTTGGACTCTTCTCTTTAATGGCCTAACAGAGCCAGGCCATTATCAGAGAAAGATTCTACATAAATAGATACAGTTAGAAGCCCCTGAATCTCCTGTGGAAATACTTTCTGCCCACAGGTGAGTGGGTGGAACATTTCATTACTGAAAATTCATTCTGTCAGTGGTGGTCTTGGTATCCCCTCCCCCCCTTTTTTAAAAAAAAATAGAAGTGTTCCCAACATTATGGAAACTCTGTCTCAGGAAGTTCTTTATCCCTGAATGCAAGGATTAAAAAAGGGAGAATCTACATCCCTAACATGGATTTCGCAGTCTGAGAGAGGAATATTTTTGAGTGAGGACTTAACATTTGAGGGATTTGGCACTAATGACACAGACCTCATACCTGCCTTACATTCAGTATCAAGTCTTGAGCAAGTTATTTTTTAATTGAATTAAGTTTTCTTTTGACCAGTGGAAGCCACCTAGAAGAAGATTACAAGTAGGGCATGAGGCTTATGGTGTCACCCTACTGTTTGGCCCCAGCATATGGAATTCGGAAATACTGTCTCTAAACATGGAGGTTTCCTTTAGCTATTATAATTGCTCCCAAACCTGTCACTGCTGGTATACAAACATCTCAAGATGTAGGCATTGTAGAAGTCTATGTTTTTCTATTAGACAGGCTGTGACATAATCTAGAACAGCGTTGCCCAAACTATGGCCCATGGGCTGGATCTGGCCCCAACATCAATTCATTCAGCCCATGAATCCCTCATTGCTCCCGGAAGTGGAAGTAAAATGCGTCTGTCACCTGCCCACATCCCATACGGGTGCAGTTTACTTCCGTTTCCGAGAGCAACAAGGACTTCATGGGCCAGATGAATTGGTGTCCGGGGCTGGATCTGGCCCATGGTCCATAGTGACAGGCCCCCTGAACCATGTGACCAGCCCATGGCCTGAAAAGTTTGGGCAGCCCTGGTCTAGAATATTCTTGCTCTCAACAGGATTGTTTGGCACTAAAGCCCAGGTGTGCAGGGGGGGGGGGGGTGAGTACCGAAGGTGGAATACTTCCAAACATCTCCTCCTCTGATTAAGAACAGAACTGTTAATCCTTGTCTTTCCACCCTATTTTGTTTTCAAATAAAGTTTTTCCAAGCTAATTTTGGGGCCAAGATATTCACTGAGGTGTTCTGGGTTGCTAAGTCCAGTACCTTGGTTCTCAATTGTCTGGCTACGGAAGGAAAGCATCAACCACTCAGGTCAGCTACCCAAAATGAAGGCCTGGTGCATTTAGGCCTAGCCTGCTTTGCCTTTCCCTTTTTGGCAGGTTGCGGTTCAGCTCTGGAGCGGTAGAGAGTTTTCCCCTAGGCAGAACGCAAGGGCAGCCTGATGCAATTTCCAGTGCCCAAGAGTGATGCTGCCAAGAGTAAGACCCTCCTCACTACCCTGGGGGTTCATATCTTCATAGTAATGGTTAATTTCTAATTGTGTATACTGTTTATGGAAAGATGGCCGATAAATACTATACATACTGGGTCAAAACAATTAAATGCCTTAGCATGGACTGATCCTGAGTTCTTCATGGAAAAGTGCATCAATGTACTTTCCATATTACACAGATTTTTCAAGTGTGATCCAAGTTATATATGAAGTGCAGCACTTACTAGCCAAGATGGCTAAGAGCCAGCTGAACTGACACGAGGCCAGCTAAAACTGTACTCAACCCAAACCCCCTTCAAGCCATAGAATGTTGGAAATTACTTAGGACTGTCTTTGTATGCCTCTGTCCCTTGGCTGAAAGAAGCCTGAATCTGGCTTCACCCAGCTCTTCACCTTTACGTTCATTTCCCATCTTTTTTCTTACTAGCCAATCTGACCTCTCATACAAAAACTGCTCAGTCAATAAAATCTACTTACATTGTTTCATTTTCAGAACAGAATATTTGAATTCCCTCCCTCTGTTTTTTTTTAATCTACTGCCTCTTTACAGTTCAAATGTAGCTTGAGGATCTGGCATGAGAACTTTTCAAAGCTGGTACAATGAGAAAATAAAAAGTGTGCAACAGTGACATTTCTTCTGTAATAAGCTGTTGTGACAAAGCCATAAATTACCTTCCCCTAGAACTCAGGGGAGGATAAATAATAGTTTAGAGTACTGTGCGGAAGGAGGGGCACCATCCTGGAAAGAAACTCTGGGGAGCAAATATCCAGGTGCCATGTGTACCATTTTGGATTGCAGCCATCTTAAAAGAAAGGAGCATTCTAAGAGAATTTGAATACACAGAGAAATTAACTAAACAGAGCCAAACTACTGAAATTTAAAGCACCAGGAGTATTTTGTTAAATTGCTAGATTTAATATTTTTATTGGCTTGTGCCTTTACTGCTGTGCCCAATTAAGCTGTATTGTGTTTCATAATACATTATTGAATGTTTGGAGAAGTTGGCATATTAATTTAAGGGAGGTGTATCAGCTGGCTGGAAAGCTAAATTTCTATGAATCCTTGAAGAAAAAAAGTTTGCAGTTTTGAGCTGAAAGAATGTACATCCAAAACTACCACCTGATAATGTTGCTTCTCTCTCTCTCTCTCTCTCTCTCTCACTCACACACACACACACCTGTATCTTACTAGCTAAAATGTTTCAATCCAAAAAACAACTACACCGGTGGGATGCGTAGTTTAATCACCTAACGTGGAATAGGGGGAAAACCAATAACTGGTATTCAAATGAGCAGTATTTAAAGTCAGAAGAATTTTTTTGATGAGCATCAAATTGTTTGTGCTGAGAAGAGGCATCCTGTGTGTGTGTCACAACAACTGGTCTAAATTTCAAAGTCCACACACAGCTCCAATTGTTGGTGGCCCCAGCACTGTCTGTTCTGTACATGCCAAAGAGCAAAGCAAGATGTGCACAAGGCAGCAAGCCATACCTTCCACGTGGCTGCATTGCGTCTGAAGTAGGCAAACATTCGTGTGAACCAGTTGTAGATTTCATTTAGTGTTAGCTGCTTTTCTGGAGACTCAAGAATGGCCTGTAAAGCAATTAAAATGCAGCAATGATCGAAGAGTAGAATGAGGAGAAAACACACTTGCACATTTGTTTGAATAAATAAAATAATATGTGACTCAGAGCACAAAACCCCGAAGAAGGTTTTGCACTACAATCTAAGATTAATGGTTGTATTTAATAGCTCAATGGCAAAATTCAAAATGGAATTATCTAATTGTTTTGAGTTTTATTTCTGGTTCCTTACAGAAATATTAATTTATTAGTCATTCATAAAGCAGAATCAAAGAAAAATGCAAAACATTTCACTAGCTGATTAAAGCTTAGTAATTATTTTGAGCTCAGATTAATTCTAGGGATCAGAGATTACTGTAGCTTGTGATAATTGACTTGCCATCTTTAAACAGGCTCATTTTCACTGTTGTGTGAAATGAATTTCCTAATAATCACATCGTATTGTAATACTTAATCAAAAGCAATTATGGTATATGTATTGCAGTTGTGAAGAGAGGGAAAAAACCCTATAGCAAAGGCTTCAGGATGTCTCTATGCTAACAGGCTCTTGAACTGGCTGTAACATCACACATACATATAGCCTTGGATCAAAGCAGATTATTCAGTGGTGTCCTCCTTACCTGCCTAATTAAAGATGCATATGTGAAAGGTGGCCTGACTTCTGCATTCTTGTAGAATTCTTGGTTCTGCGCAAGATCTGCTAAACAAAGGAGAAGTGTTTTCCTATTTTAGAGACCCACAGTTCAGAAGTAATACGTTAGGGGTGGGAACTTAAAAGTCCTCTGCAGATCCATCCACTTACCTGAAGAGATGGGCACGTTGTATTTGTCAGAGTACCGCCTTCGGATAGGCCCGACACTGTGCATGCTGGTAGTAGTGATGACAGAGGGTCCCTGGGTAATGGGTGTGATGGGTGCCGTTGGGGTGGTGGGGGTATGAGGTAAGCTCTGCGGAGAAGCCTCTGACGCCGTCTTTGACAGTGTGACACTAGACACGAGATTCAGCTACCAAAACAAAAGGAGTAAAGCACATCTTTAAAAGTAAGTCTTTACAAATTTCTCATGAATAGGTAGGATGCTGTAATTAAAGAGTGTGATATGGAGACCGAGAAGTTCCTGGATCTAACAGTACACTAGTACCTCAGATAACGTTAAGATTTGGTTCCACAAGTCTTAATGTTATCTGGTTTTTAACGTTGTGCGATGCATTGATCCCACAATTTTAAAAAAAAGCCTGTTCAACCCCCAACCCAAAGGCAAAGGCGAAAGGGATTCGCCCTGCCTCCCCTGCTGAAACAACAGGGTGGGCAGGGCGAATCCCTTGCTGTTAGCCTTTGCCTTTGGGTTGGGGGGTAGAACATGGGCGCCGGTTCAACCCCCAACCCAAAGACAGAGAGATTTGCTCTGCCTCCCCTGCTGAAACAACAGGGTGGGCAGGGTGAATCCCATGCTGTTAGCCTTTGCCTCTGGCCAGAGAAACGCAAACCTAACAGCAAGCAATCTCAAAGTTGGGGAATTTGAGGCAAACTTTTGCATCGCACAACTCTATCTTAACGTTGTGCGATGCAAATGTTTGCCTCAAATTCCCTAACATTATCCAATTTTAGCATTATCTGAGGCAAACATTATGCAAGGTACCACTGTACTTAAAGAGTAGTGACGGGGCGCGGGCGCTATGCTCATGCCTCGCCACTGCTTCGGGAGCTGCACTGGCTGCCAGTATGTCTCCGGGTGCAATTCAAGGTGCTGGTTATTACCTTTAAAGCCCTATATGGTAGTGGGCCAGGATACCTAAGAGACCGCCTCACCCTGTGAACATCTGTCCATCCCACCAGGGCGGATCGGAGGGGCTCCCTTGTTGTTCCATCGGCTAGAGAGGCACACCTCTCTAGCACTAGGAGGAGGGCCTTCTCCGTGTCCGCCCCAGCCCTTTGGAACCTCCTGCCAATCGAACTGCGCCTACAGACAGAGCTCCTACCCTTCCGGAAAGGTTTAAAAACCTGGCTGGCTGAGCAAGTGTGGGGACATAGGATGGTGGGATCTCATACAGGGTGGCTGATCCAGTGACAGCCACCCTTCGGTGCAATTGTTGATGTGAGTTTTAATGCTTTTATGAATTTTATGAATTTTTAAAGTTTTAATCATCAAGTTTTAGGACGATGATATTTTGATTTGTAGGCCGCTCAGAGTCGGGCTTGCCCGATTGGAGCGGGGTAGAAATACAATAAAATAAATAAATAAATAAATAAATAAATAAATAAATAAATAAATAAATAATAATAATAATAATAATAATAATAATAATAATAATAATAATAATAATAATAATAATAATAATAATAATAATAATAAAGAACAGTATTGGGCAAGCTATTATCTCTGTCCTCAGCTTTGTTCTACTACAAATAAGAAGCTGAACAATGTAGTCCAGTGATGGTGAACCTTTTACAGACTGAGTGCCCAAACAAAGGGGCGGGGTGAACTCTGTGCTGGCGGAGGGAGGAAGTGCTCCCATTGGGTTGCTGGGCAGAGGGTTTGGGCAAACTATGTGCTAGGGAAGGGAGGAAGTGCTCATATTGAGCTGTTGGGCAGAGTGAACTCTGTGCTGGGGCAATGGCACGCATGGCCACAGACAGCAGTTTGAGTGCCACCTCTGTCATGAGTGCCATAGGTTCGCCACCACTGATGTGGTCCTTCATTGAAGTTACCAAGCTATGGCAGAGGCTGGAACACCCCTTTCCGTTTAGAAAATAATGTGTACTGTTTCTAAACAAATATGTATTAAAATACTATTTAAAACATTTCCTTTCTTAAGGCCCGAATGCATAACAGAAGCATTTCTGACCTTTAAATAAGTCTGTGAAGACTTCTAATAATAACTTTTAACAATGCAGATTGGTTTTCAAAACTAGCCCCTCACCCCTAAATAAACAAATGTTTCTCTGAAAAGTTCTATTTTATTGAGACCCTTAGTAAAGAATTACTAATAATATTCTGCCTGTAAATTTCACTCTTTGTCTGAAGAAGTAGACTTGATCCACGAAAGCTAACATTAAAAAATTTAGCAGTTAGTCTTTAAAGTGCTACAGTTTTTTATTTTATTTATTTTGTTCTGTTTTCTAATAATATTCATTCTGGTTCCTATTCACAACCATCCTTCAGACCAAAGAGGCACTCTGAAAATACAAGAATTTGAGTCAATATCACATCACCAATTTTCAGGAAGATTTTCACTCTGGCATTACAAACTAAATCCAAATTACTACATATGAAAGGTACATGTAAACAAGATATTATTTCCCTCATAATTAATCATGACAGTGTATGTTTTAATTAATTGTGGTAAGTATTGCACTGTTGTTCAAGTCTCACAACTGTTGAATTATAATCACTTCAATAGAAATGTGCAAAACTCCAAACTAAAAGTAGATACATAATCTGTATGCTGGGGGGGGGGGGGGAGGTTCTTGTTAGACCAGAATATGGAGAAATAAATTTTCCCCCCATGTTAGGGTGTGAAGCAAGGGTATATTTTGTCTTCTTATCTGATCAATCTGTTTGTAGAATGTATCATAACTAAAACTAGATTAATTTTAGGTGAAGGAAGACAAAGACTGAAGGAAGACAAAGATATGCTGATGGTACTACATTCCTAGCAGGAAACAGCAATGACATCAAAATGACTAAGAAGTTAAGTTAAAGAGGAAAATGGAAAAGCAGGATAGTGGTTGAAAACTAACAACAAAAATCATATCTACAGAAGAAATACATCATTTGAATGCCGAGAAAGAGATAGCCAAATTATTAAAATATTTTCTATATCTCAGTTTAATCACCTTCAATTGCTAAACTAGAGCAACAGGAATAACACATTCCACTCTAATTACAATCTCATTTTAGATTCAAACAAGACATTACATTAACTATGTTTTTCTTTTTTAGATGCTTTTATGAGCACAATGTTTTATAATGAACAACAGCCACAGAAATGTATGGGCAGTTTTCTTCCATCCCTCACCTGTTTTTTTCAGGAAATATTATCAAGAGAATCAGGGATGGGTAAAAAGCAGAAGAGAATGTAAGGAAGGAACACAAGAGCTACATGCCTTTGACAAGCAAGATACTGAGCGAGAGTGTGATACTAGACTACCAGTGTGTGGAGTTGAGTAGAGCTGGTCAAGGGAAACACAAAGTAGACTGGTTGACTTGAGTCAGCATGCCCTTCTCATGGCCAAGTTTTTATTTTGGTGGTCTGGCCAAGTTATCCCACTATGGTAATAGAGTAGACCCTACTGCCAGCAACTCAATGCAGTGGTTAACTAACCTGACAAACATGAGGAACAATGGCCTTGGGTGCCGAGGTCCACTGGGAAGGGTGATGGTCCCCAAGTGGTTAAAATCCCACTTGAATCCATCTTGATGGAGGGCAGCAGCTTCATCAATACTGGCCTGGGGCCAATGAGGACTTTGCGTGTCAAAAGGGCTCAGGACCGGGATGTGGCTCACAGAACTGGATCAGTGGTATGGGGGTCATGCTGGGATGCGGAAGGCAGATGAAAGGCCACTGCATTATATTGTCCCCAGGACAATCTTCATAGCTCATCTCAATTATGATCACCTATATTTAGATTCGGATACGGCAGAAGAAGAATATCATCTTTCCACACTTTTAAGCATTATAGGCAGCACTAAATCAATTTTCAGAGCTGTTCTACTCCCCAAGCTCTGTGGAGTGGCACTTCTGTTGGAAACAGCATGGATACTGTTTCATCATTACTGTTCAAACCACTCAATTTCCAATAACTTCAATTTTGTTTTTACTGTTTAAAAGCTTAAACATTTAATCAACTTCTATTGGGGAACTGGGTGGGGGGTGGGGCAGAGAGAAACCCAAAGGTCAATGTTCTCCAGTTAAGTAATTTGAATGGAGTTAGATTTTGTTTTTAGTCTTTTCAGGATTGGTAGCTGGACTCGAAATAAACACAGAAAATGAGGAAGAGCCAAAGGATGGGGCACTGCCTTTAACAGGCTTGACAAATGACACTTAGATTCACACCCACTGCTGGGCTGCTACTAATAAGCTACAGAGGAAGCAGCCAATCTCAGCTAATTACCAGATAAAATTGTATTGTAAGGACTCTAATTAGGAGATGCTTATGGAGGTGATCTAATGATTAAACGCTGCATTCGAATGACCCCACCATCAATGTGCAATGGTGCAAGATGTCACTAGAATATTTTGTAGAAACAGTAATTTTTTTTCAAAGGGGGGGGGCAGTAATATTTGTAATAATGGCTATGAGGTAAACTAATTAAAAGACAGTTCCTAGAGGAAGGCTGTGGCTTTGAGCAGCTGTGGCTGTTCCAAAACAAAGTGCCAAATCTTGACAGAGGAACTGCAGTCAAGTGGAAAATTTCTGCCTGACCTCTGCTCTTGCTATTAATTTGCAGGAAAACTAATGACACATATACATATTCCCACAAAATTGTTCTAATTGCTAATTTGCCAAAGGAGCCCAGTTTCCAAATTAAACATGACTGCAGTGTGGGAGGAAAGAAGAAGAAAGGGGGGAAGGTAGGACAAGGTAGACTGCTCTTGTAGGACTCTAGGCGTCAACTGAAAGACCTGTTGGTGGACAGAAGCCAAGCCCCTGAAGTGATGACCTCGCTATCTCCTATGGAAGTTTGGATTTACACTGGTCAAACATCCTTTTTAACAGGTCCAAACCTCTATCACTTGTTGTGGGGAAAATGGAATAGGGAGACAATTTAAACTGAGTATGTTTGAATGACATGCTGCTTTCATTGTCCCAAACGTTGTGAAGCGGAGTAGTCCTGTTCCAAGCTTAATCTTGGCTTTTTTGGTTGCAATCCTAAGGGAATGAATCTTTATTATAAACTATTAAGTCTTAATTTCATCATCAATTAACAACTCCAAAAGGATACCCCATCTAGACTCTGCAATAACTAAAGGCAGTCATGCAGGCCAAATAGCAATAGCAATCACCCTTTATAAACCACACCATAGCATTTAGTGCACTCTCTGGACGGTTCACAAGGTAATTAGCATTTTGCCCCCCAACATGCTGGATACTTATTTTACTGACCTTGAAAGAATGGAAGGCTGAGTCAACCTTGATCCCCATCAGGATTAAACTCACAACATTTTGGCTGTGGTACAGCAGTTTAACCACTGCATCGCCAGGGTTCATGAGATCAGGAAGGGTTGGGACTGGGAGGATTTCTTTTCCTCATGTAAATGCTCCCCTATTGTCTCAGTGTTGGCGTTTTCTATTTAAAGCATTTTGCTATGATTTAAAAAAATTATAAGCAGTTTGCTGTAATTAATTTTGATGAGGTGTCATTTGTGTTAAGGGCTAACAAAGGGAAATCTCAGCTGGGCTTTATTATTATTATTATTATTATTATTATTATTATTATTATTATTATTATTATTATTATTATTATTATTATTATTACTACTACTACTACTATTACTACTACTACTATTACTACTACAGACAACAGTCACCTCATCTGGAATGTGCAGGTGAAAGTGTATTCTGGCCAGCTCAAGAACTGGGAGACAAACATCAAGGTCACTGGCACTTATGGGAATTACGTCTAGGGTCCTGTCCTCTATATGTAGCCATGAAGTTGATTTTATGTAATGATTGTATTTGATTGATGCTAGCATTCTATGAGATAGACTAACTGGATATCTGTCTGATTTGGTTTATTAATAATGATATTGATCCTAACTTCTGGGATTGCTTTTATCCTCTATCTTTATGTATTTTTATATTATGGTTTACGTGATTTTCTATGTTGTAAGTTACCTAAAGTGATGTTTTACCAGATAGGTGGGGTATAAATTCACTAAATAAATAAAATAAATAAATAGTGACAGGATTTGCCCCAATTGTATCTCTGCTAAGCCTCATGTCCTATTCAGCTCCTATTCAACCTGGTTAGAGAGGAGTAACAACCCCCATCTCTTCCTTTGTCAGTGACAAACCTAAAGAGAGGTTGCTGCTCATGTGTAGCAGGTTCCTACAGGGACTGTGGTGGCTTAGTGGTTAAGACGCTGAACTTGACAACTGGAAGGTTGGCAGGTCAGCAATTGAATACCCGTGTGCTGCATGCCAGAGAGAGCTCCCATCTCTGTCCCAGTTCCTGCCAACCTAGCAATTTGAAAGCAAGAAATTGCACGTAGATAAATAGGGACCACTTTGATGGGAAGGTAAACAGTGTTCAATGCAATCCAGTGTCTAGTCATGCCTGCCATGTGTCCACGGAAACGTTTGCAGACACAGGCAGCGCTGGCTCTTTGGCTATAAACGGAGGTGAGCACCGAACCCTAGAGTGGGATATGACAGGCTTTCGAGCAAGGACAACTTTTATTTTTACAGATTAGTAGAAAGCCTACTCAAGAGCTATTGGTATTTATGTGGGAAAAATAAAAAAGGAGGGCTAGAAGCTTTCTTCTAAACAAGTTGATCACACTGGACTGGAGAATAACTGAATAGGGCTTCAGTGATTTCCACTTCTGTTAAGTGGCCCAGAAATGGTACAAAGTTGGAGTTCTCAACCTTTTAAAGCTGGGGACCAGGTTATACTCCCTCAGACAGCTTTAGGTGGCAGGATGGCCATTTTGCCCTTCCTCCATCATATGACACTTCCTCGTGTGGTGGAATCAGTGCCCCCCCCCCCTAAAATGGCACTGTGGGCCGCAGGTTGAGAATCACTGGTATAAAGTTTGAGAAGCCATATTATACTAGCGTAACTCTTGACTACTGAAAGGCTTTAAAGAACAGGTATGCAAACTATCCTAAAATCTAATGATAATAAAAAACATTTTATGTGAGCTTTTAAAAAAAATACTGTGGCTGAAATATGTGTTGCACCTCATTTTCTACAATTTCTGATTGTGTTGCATTAATTTAATCTGAACAGCCAATGTAAATAACAACAACACTGACATCTGAATTTCCTCTTAGTCCTTTGGGAAAATAAAGCTGAAGATATATATTTTTAAAAAACTAAAAGGAGGGAATTCTCAGACTCATCTCATCAACGTTTTCTAAATAATTAACATTATTTTATGCACGGGAAGCATATATGCATGTACACACACAAATGCCTGTCAACTTAAAAAAATTGGTCTGAAGGTAATACAAGGAACCAGAGACAAAAAAATAGCAAACAATACCAGGAAATTAACACATTTTTAAGCAAAACAACCCTACAGACTAGGCTGAGCCCATATGTGGTGCTTCAGGGCACCATAGTGCCACCATGGCTTTAACTGAAACATGTGCTTTATAACTGGATCTTAAGCAAGTTAAATGACCCCTGATTGCTAGCCACTGAAAGGGAATGGCTCTTGGGCCTACTGGGTTTTGTGTTCTTTCACACTTCTCCCATGGAACATTTTCATATGAATTTTTAATATATATATAAAACTACATGCAATGCTCGATTTGGCAGGCAGCAATCACTTAGCAGGTGTTGTTATTGGCAATGATACTAAGGAAACCCAAGCTGAGGAATGGGACTTAATGAAAAACAGTATATAAAAACAGCTTTTGTGTGATGCATTTGCAAATCTCTTTTTATTGCTACGTATCATTATTTTTCAAACTATAAAATACAGCTACAGCAGCTAAAATGCTCAGTCATTACCTCACAGTTAAAAGGCTATTTTTTTAATGCTTTGTTTTTACAGTTGCTAAAAACAGGATTTCAAAACAATCCTAATTGCTGTGGTTAGGGTGAAGGAAAATATGTAAAAACTAACCAACAGTTATGTCAGCTCCATAAAGACAGATGTACTGCCAGGTATGCAGAAACGTTCGAGCCAAAGAAATAAGGGTGCATTCCTTCTGTCTTGCCCTAAAAGCAATTTGTAGCTATGGCGTGCCACCTAAAAGTGCAATGAGCCTTGGTTTGTCATCCTTGGACCCTCTGTTATTCTATCGTCATATGTGCATGAAAATAAGTGAACAACTGGGGTACACAGAAAGAGCCTCCTGAAGATTGTGGAATTTTAGAACACAATCAGGTGTACCCTGGTAACAGCAATGCCGGTTAACATGTCTCACACTAGGTCAGGCAAAAGGAACTGCTGAATGAGTTCATCAAAAGGTGCTTTGAGTTTGGTAGTTTCATGTCTGGCTTAGGCACAGGAGGAGGAGGAGGAGGAGGAGGAGCAATGAGCAACTATTGCATTAGGTTTGATCCTCCAGGGAGAATAGTTAGCCTATAGGTTTGGGCAAGCTGAAAAGTCCCAGAAAACCTCCAGAAGAAGGGAATAACAAATCTTTCCTAAGTATTTTATAGCTAGAAAACTCTGAAAAGGGTTGACATAAGTCAAGATTGATTTGACATCTCATCATCAGTAGCAGCAGCATTAGTTGGCTGTAACATAAATAAAGAGATTTAATAACTCCCTGCTGAGGCATGCATTTAAAAGCTGAAACACGTATTTTCCAACCCTTACATTGGCCTTTTTTCACTCCTGGATTGCTTCACATCAGGAATGACCAGGATAGCAGATGTTGTAAGACAGCCTTGCCTAAGCTCTCTTCCCAAGTTAAAAATCAAAGCAGTGAATGACATTTTATCTGAAGAAATTTACCCTTGTTCCAAGGATCAAAAGAACAAGTGGGCTAAGTGAAAACAGATATGCAAGACTACAGGGCTCAGTGCTTTAAGGTTCAGTGAATTCCTGTCCAGTCAATCAACAAACCAAAAAATAAATAAATGGGGAAGCATACAATCTCTATCTCCTGACCCAGTTAGGATGTCATCCTAAGGTAGGCTGTGTTGAAGAGATACGGAAGGGGGATGCTTCTTACCACAGTTTTGTAAAGAGCTACTGTACTCTGAAATGGAGAAACACTTGTTTAAGTTTAGAATACTGTCACCTGCTGTAGCCTGTACAGAAACCTTTAGAGGTGTTTCTATACAAAAAGTTGTTAAGATTGCCAGTTCAATTTGATAAAAGAGCTGTTCAATTATTTTTGACTGCCTACCTTCACACCAGAAGATCTTTGAACGGTAAAGCTTGACACGTATTGCTAAATACCTACTACCACTTGATCTTATTCAGGGGTATTTGATTTTCCGCTCCTTCCCACACAGGCCTACTTAAACAGCCTGATCCACATATTCATGCCTTATCTCCATTATTTGAACAACCATTTCCTTTTCTTGCTGCATAGTCTTCTGTCCTGCAACCTGGCAAATGCTGCATGTCTAAACATAAACACAAACTTGAAAGGGTAGGTTACCTACCATAAACATAGTTCTCCGAGTGGTTCTGTGAGCATTCATACTAATTGGTTTCCTGTGGTGGTCAGCTCTTCCAAGCTTAGCTTTTGAAAGAAAGTGCCATCCCTGCATGCCTAGCGTCGGGGCCCTGCCCCACTCCCTTAGTTCCATTTGCATAGCCGCTATATGGGTGGTATCTTCAATGAAAGAGGGGAGGAAGGGTGGGACATATGGAAGCTCACAGGACCACTTGGAGAACTATGTTTACGGCAGGTAACCTACCCTTCTCCTTTGTGGTCCGTGAGCAACCATACTAATGGGTGATTCCCAAGCTGACTTACGAGGATGGAGGGAGTCATTGGAGAAGCACACCCAGGACTCTTTGCCCCCATTTTAAACAGTCCTTTTTCATTATCTTTTTACCCACCTAAATACCTTGTGTTTTAATACTTTCAAAATGGCAATTTCAAATGGGGGTGAGAAAGAAAATATGTAAACATCCTTGCCTCATGGTTTTAGTGAAATTAAACTTATCGTGTGATTGTCATGTCTTGCTGTAAAATCATTGGTTGGAATCCCTAAGGAGGGGGGCAAAGGATGATCCTATGGGAGGAGATATAACTCAGAGAAGCATGCACAGACACTAAGACATTATCTGGAATGTTTTTGCTTTTAGCTTGCCAAGATGTAGGGGCTTGAGAAAGGGGGTGGGGGGTGGGTTTTCCCTGGAACATGAAGCTTGCTTTATTTCTGTTTGAAATGCTTTCTAAGCTTTTGCTGGACTTTATCCTGAGCCTTGTTATGTTTTCAATATACTTCTAAAATACCTGAAGAGACTTGGAGAGATTACTTGACACACTACTAGAATCTACACTAGTTTCCCCAGACACCCATTGTTCACTACCAAGATTTTTGGTCAGGGGTGACTGGGCATACCAAGAGGAAAAGCTCTGAACTGCTGGGTCTGATCTGGACCAGAAAGGCAGGATCAGTCACAATCCCATCGCCAAGAGGCTGGAGGACTACAGAGTACTACCTGGTAGTAAGTGGATTGTTACAGTCGCGTGGCAGGATTTCCTCATGTCCAACCAGTAATGCCTCACAAAAGTGGAGGGCTAAGCCCACATTGCTGCCTGACAGATGTCTTGAAGGGTGACACCTTGGAAAAAAGTGGCTGATGTCTCGAGTAGAATGGGCATGTGGAGCCATAGGAGGGTCCAGATGTGCCAAGTTATAAACCAGAGTGATGGTCTCTGCAACCCATTTGGAAAGGTGTTGAGAGGAGACCTGGAGACCCTTGTTGGGTCCAGCATGAAATACTAAGAGACAGTGAGTTTTTCTAAAAATTCTAGTCCTGTCTAAATAAAAAGCCAATGCTCTTTTCACATCCAATGTGTGAAGCCTCTTTTCTAAGTCTGAGGAAGGGGACGGGAAGAAAGTAGGCAAAACAATAGGCTGCTGTAAATGAAAGGCCAAGACAACTTTCGGCAGAAAGGAAATGTCTTGGTGGAGCACCACTTTGTCAGAAAAGAATCTGATGAATGGTTTATCAGACCTGTGGGCTGAGAGTTCGCTGACTCTTCTCCCTGAGGTAATCGCCAGTAAGAAGGCAGTTTTGTAAGTGAGTAAGTGCAATGGCGTAGTGGCCATTGGCTCAAACGGTTTGTCAGTCAGTCTATTAAGTACCAGGGACAGAGACCATTGTGGAGTTGGTCTGCACACATCTAGATAGGTGTTAGCCAATCCCTTAAGGAATTTCTTAAACTTATGGTTCCGAAAGAACTGGCTTGCCTCTGAATGCGTGGGGTATAGGTAACATGGTGCTTACCAATTACCAGCCAGTGTCCAACCTACCCTTTTTGGGTAAGGTGTTGGAAAAGGCAGTGGCGCAGCAACTACAGGAAGTCCTGGATGAAGTGGATTATCTGGACCCTTTTCAGTCAGGATTCAGGCCCGGATATGGGACAGAAACTGCACTAATCGCATTGGTGGATAATCTCGGGAGAGAGCGGGATGGAGGTCACCCGTCTGTCCTCGCTCTTCTCGATCTCTCAGCGGCCTTCGATACCGTCGATCATGGTATCCTTCTGGGGAGGCTCCAAGGGCTGGGGATCCAGGGCACTGTTTGGCCTGGTTCTCCTCATTCCTGAGGGGAAGAACCCAGTCGGTGTGGTTGGAGAAGGAGAAGTCCAACCCTAGGCCCCTACAATATGGGGTGCCTCAGGCTCGGTACTTTCTCCTCTCCTATTTAATATCTACATGAAGCCACTGGGTGAGATCATCCGTTCCCACGGGGTGAGGTATCATCAATATGCAGATGATACCCAGTTGTACATCTCGGTCCGTGAGGACCCAAGCGGTGCAGTGGAAGTCCTTTCCAGGTGCCTTGAGGCTGTTAAGGTCTGGATGGGGGGAAACGGGCTACAACTGAATCCCGGCAAGACTGAGTGGCTATGGGTAAGGGGTCCCGTGTTATCACAGGAACTACCAGCTTTGGTTCTGGATGGGGCGGTTCTGCCCCAAACGGACCCGGTGCGTAACCTGGGGGTCCTCCTGGACTCACGACTACTGTTCGAAGAGCAGGTGGCAGTCGTGGCCAGGAGGGCTTTTGCACAACTTCGTGTAATACGCCAGTTACGCCAACTCCTAGACCGGGACACCTTGCTCATGGTTACACATGCTCTGGTCACCTCCAGACTTGACTACTGCAATGCGCTCTACATGGGGCTGCCCCTGGTGACCATTCGGAGACTCCAGCTGGTCCAAAATGCGGCGGCCCAGGCAGTGATGGGGCACGGGCAATATGTTCGTGCCACACCACTGCTCCGGGAGCTGCACTGGTTGCCAGTATGTCTCTGGGTGCAATTCAAGGTGCTGGTTATTACCTTTAAAGCCCTATATGGTAGTGGGCCAGGATACCTAAGAGGCCGCGTCACCCTGAGAACGTCTGTCCGTCCCACCAGGGCGGACCGGAGGGGCTCTCTTGTTATTCCATTGGCTAGGGAGGCTCGCCTCACTAGCACTAGGAAGAGGGCCTTCTCTGTGTTCGCCCAGGCCCTTTGGAACCTTCTCCCAACTGAACTGCGCCTACAGGCAGAGCTCTTGACTTTTCGAAGAGGCTTAAAGACCTGGCTGGCGGAGCATGAATGGCGACCCAGTAACACGGGATCCCATACAGGCTATCCCAAACCTCCTGCCCCAGGTTTTATCTGTCACACTGTTTTTAATCTTTTCTTATGAATTATTTCCTATGAATTCCTAAGGTTTTAAACATTATTATTTTTATTAGATTCAATCTGTGTTTTTAGCTATGCTGTAAGCCGCCCAGAGTCGGGTTTACCCGATTCGGGCGGGATAGCAAACGTGAATAAATAAATAAATAAATAAATAAATAAATAAATAATAGTAGCCAAATAAACTTTGAGGGCTGACACAGAGAGACCCAACTATTTTAAATGCAGGAGGAATTGTAATACAGTAGAGCAGTGATGGCCAACCTTTTAGAAACCGAGTGCCCAAACTGCAACCCAAAGAATGCTTATTTATTGCAAAGTGCCAACACAGCAACAAGGGAGGAAGGAAATGCTCCCATTGGGCTGCTGAGCAGAGGGCCAAGTCAAACTCTGTGTTAGGTTGACTGCATGGGTGTCCAGAGATAGGGCTCCGCGTGCCATAGGTTCGCCACCATTGCAGTAGAGAGACATAGATACCTGGCAGCCTTACCAATTGACAAAGAGTGAATTGTTGAAATGTAACCCATTTAGTGGAAGGTTTTATAGAATCATTAAGAATAGCCATTAAAATGGGAGAATTCTCCACACTGTCAAGCGAAGGGCTTCTAGGTCTGGATGGAAAACCTGTTGAGAGCCCAAAAGCAGGAGATCCGGGTGTTTGGGTAGCCTCTGATTCTCCAAGGTTATGTCCTTGAGCGTGGGGAACCAAGTTTATCTGGGCCACCACAGGGCTATTAGTATGGTGTCAACCTTCTGGGATGCGAGAGGGGATATTACTCTGTGAAGTAATGGGATTAGAGGGAAGGCATAAACCATGCCTCAAGTCCAATCCAGCATGAATGCGTTGCCTAGAGAGGCTTCCTCAAGTTCTGCTCTGGACATGAATAGTGGGAGTTTTGCATTCAAATGCATAGCGAAAAGATCTATCCCTGGGGTCCCCCAGTGTTGAGTCAAGCTCAGAAATATTTGAGGATGCAGTTCCCACTTGTGGGACTGAAAATGCGTTCAACTGAAGGCATCCACCAGAGTATTGTGAATGCCCGCCAGGTGAATAGCAATAAGAAAGATTTTTCTTGGGATGCACCAATCCCAGAGTGTCATGGCCAAGGTGAGGAGAGCTTGAGAACGTGTTCCACCCTGATTGTTTACATAGTGGACAGCAGTTGTACTGTCTGAAACTACTTGGACAACCCTGCCTGATAGAGAGGTTTGGAAAGCTTTCAGGGCTTTGAATACTACTAGAAGCTACAATTTGTTGATATGGCATTGGTGTTTGTGGGGAAACCAGGTTCCCTTGATGCACAATGAGCCCATGTGTGCACTCCAAATCTTGTTGCTGCCATCTGTTGACAGCTGCACTTGAGGGTGGGGATCCTGAAAGGGGTGACCCTGGCATAGATTTTTGTTGTCCAGCCACCATTTCAGTTTAGATGTCAAGTGTGGGGGAAGATGGAGTCGAGCCGTTTTGACTTGAGGCTCTTCTAGACAGTTGTAAACGGACAGAAATCAGCACTGTAGAGGTGTGGAGTGCAGTTTGGCATGTCTGAGGACTATCATGGTAGAGGCCATTAAGGCCAGAAGGATTTGGACTTGTAAAACCATGAGAATAAGAGAATAGCTCATTACAAAGAAAATGCTCCTATCAAAAACTTCTTGGAATTCTACCTATTTTAACAGAGGTTTAAACATGTGTATGTGATAGTTAAGAAACATGTCAGCACTCCAAAAACACTGCTTAGAGTAGAGTTCACTTATTTTTAAGGACATAATCTCATGCCTCCTTCTTCATCTGATTATATCTGACAAGTTGCTGCTCTCTGTGGTCGGATGAATTCCTGATTCATTGTGCAGCCCTGGGAACTGATCAAAGGTTTCAACAAATACAGTACTAATTTACATACCTAGACAAGATTAATACACTTGACTGATGAGAAACACGAATGGCATATATTTTACAACAGCAAGCACGCATTTTGGCTAAGTCTATTTTAATAAAAACAACGGAAATATTTAGCCACTTAGTGTTACTATCTGATTTCAAGCATCAATAGATAGATATCAATAAGTTTATCACTAAGTTATTGTCAGACCGACACATGTACAATATTCTCCACTCAGTCATTAATAAGCTGTAATTTTAATTTCTGTTTACTACTTTGTGTTGTAAAGCTATGACTTTCTGTTGAAAGATAGACCAAAACACTTAAACCAAGCATACACCTTGCTTCTGTTAAACAGAAAAATAGTGGGAGGGGGTTAATTACTGGGTGTAAAGAATATTTTGCAGTGCTGTTCTGGTCATCTGATTTCTTCTTGTCAGAGTCCTATCTTGCTGAGTTAAAAGGGACAAGGTCTAGCATAGAGTCTGTGATGTCTGTGCTATTTCCTCATAACTGAAGAAGTACAATATGCAAAACACTATATTCCTACATTTTATAATTAATTTGTGAATGCTTCACCTATACATATTTTAATAATTTCTGATTTATCTGATGATATCTGTAATAAAAATTTGCTATATTTCAATAAATGAAAAGAAGGCTGTTTCAATCCAACAACAGAGTGTCACACAATATAGGCCTGTCAGGCACCAATTTTTACTTCTAACATGTAAGTTAAAGGAAAAGGAATTTATAATGCCGCCTGTGAACGAAACCACTTTTCATACACAAATGTGATCTTTTTCCCCCCAACGGGTAATACAACAGTACATTTACATAAACTAATCCAAACAATCTATGTATTTGACAATGGCAAACCTCACACAGACTGCCTATTGTTGGTTTACATCTTGGAGTTCTTTATGTTGGCTTGTAACAGTGCTCTAGCTGTCAAAGGTTTGACTTGGACTCTAAATAAATGGTTATACAAGTGCTGTGCAGCGATATTGGACTTCTTTGGAAAAGAAAACCTGCTGTGTGTGAATTCAAAAGCTATTAATTTTTCAGTCAAAAATATTCATGCCTATTTCTTTTAATAGAGAAACACTGTGCTGAGCAACCGAGAGATAATGTTGACTAGTGGTACAGAATTTACAATAGAGCAGTTAAAAATAAATTTAGTAGGAGGTCCCCATTAAAGCTATAATTTTTAAAATGTAAAACATTTTTAATATTAATCAAGACAGTGCATCCTCTCTCCCCTTTTCTTATATAAGTTTTTCTTTTCCTACTACTTTCCCCCATTTATCAGCTGTGTAGAAATGGTATGGCCAACTAATATCCCAATAGTTACTGGTCATGTGCTAAATAATGGTCATATGCCAATATGTTGCTTGTCATCTTGCAATTATATTCTAACCCTAGGGCAGTGATGGCGAGCCTTGGCACTCCAGGTGTTGATCAGCAGGAGAGCTGACTTGGGCTTCTGGTAATTGAAGTCCAAGAACACCTGGAGTGCCAAAGTTGGCCATCGCTGCCCTAGGGCCATATGCAGCCCTCCAACATTGGATTTAGGGCCCCTGTCCCCTAAACTCCCCTATAAAAGTTGTTTAGCTACAGCATGCTGGTATGGCAGCCATTATATTTGCTGGTTTATCTTGCATCTATAATGCAAAAAACAAAACAAAACACAATAAACAAAGATATATATATTATTATGTATATATTATTAAAAATTGAGGGAGTGATTTGCTTCCTGATTTTAAGATTTGTAAGATTTAAAGGTACACTGCTTTTATTTGATTTCAGTTTCGGTTCTGCACAAAATAATTTAGTGTTGACAATCTGAAGTTGGTACAAACAGCTTTAATCACTATGCAATGATGTAGTATAATGGTGAAGTACTGGTTTACTTCTTTTTAGTTTTCTTGCCCACTGTAAATAAGGCATACAAACAAATGTATGATTTATGCTGACAGTTATCTTAAAAAGTCATGCTAGTAACCCAATGAATACAGTAGTTCCCTTGACACAGGTGGTAGAGAAAAATTAATGTCTGAAACAGAACACGCTATACAAATGAAGAACATAAAATAATTATACAGTGTGTACCTCTGTTTTCCTAGAAAAGAATATATATATTTTCAGATTCCCTGGAAGAAAAACAGGGGTGGGGGCTACTAAGATGGAACAAGGAGTTGAATTTTTAAAATACCATGTTGCCTCTGGCTTATTTAGTAGGCTTTTGCATACTTAAGATCTGTCATGTCTTCCTTAATCATCTTTTCTGCAACGCCATATTCACACAAATAAAGGTGCATACTTCAGCAAAACCTATTTCCAAACAAGAGATTCATTTTATCCTATTCACCTTGTGGTTCAAGAGCATGTTCCACTTTTTGTAACAAATGTTCTCATGTCCTCCATTTCCTCTTATGTTATGTCATAGGAAAACATTTCAAAATTTTCATAGGCTATGCATTCAAGAGGATGTACAGTGCGGTGCAGTGGATAGAGCAGTGGCGGCAAACCTATGGCATGCGTTCCAGAGATGGCACTCAGAGCCCTCTCTCTGGGCACACATGCCGTTGCTTCAGCACAGTTTGCTCCGCCCCTCTGCCCAGCAGCTGACTGGAAGGTTGGAGTTTGGTCCCCAGGTACTGCATGACCAAGTGAGCTCCCATCTCTGTCCCAGCTCCTGCCAACCTAGAAGTTCAAAAGCAAGAAAGTGCAAGCAGATAAAAAGGGACCACTTCAGTGGGAAGGTAAACAGCGTTCCGTACACTCTGGTGTTGAGGCATGTCTGCCACATGTCCACTGAAACGTCTGCAGACGCAGACAGCACTGGCTCTTTGGCTGTAAACAGAGATGAGCACTGAAACCTAGAGTCAGATATGACTGGCTTTCAAACAAGGGTGACATTTACCTTTACCTTACCAACTATCTTGACTAGCTGGGATTTTGAGGCATGTGCCAACTAACTAGACTGATGTACACCCACAAATCCCAGCCCACTCACTATTTGCAAACTAAAGGCTACCACATGTTACACCACTTACCTTTAAAAATACAAACAGCCAACAGGAGTTGGCAATTCAGTTTTAAAATGTGTGGATGCCATTCCATACGGATAAAGTCTAGCTATATTCATCCTTCGAAATGTATTCAAATGTTGCAAAGAATTCTGATTTACTTTATACATGTTAATTAGGATAATAGACTTAAGTTGCAATCCTATACTTATTTGCTAGGAGCTCTCATTCAGCTTAGATACATTTATTTCTGAGGAGAAAAACACATGACTGCAAGTTTTAAAAATTACAGTGCGAGCATATACTTAATTAGTCAAAATTAACACAAGGTGGGTTTACTGGAGTTGACTCTTTGGCACGTGGCATGGAATTGCAGACAAAAGGGGGGCAGTTTAGCTTGAATATTGTAAAAGGAAAAGGTCACATGACTGTCATATAACATATACTTGATTGCCTATGATGAAATATATTCTACTCTATCAAAGTGTTTGTTGTAACCCAGTCTAACAACATTACTGAAAACTGAGGGAGTGATTTGCTTTCCGATTTTAATACTTCTCTATTCTTTCTATGCTAAGCCAAGCAACAAAGGAAATACTGTAGTCTTCTTTTCATTTTAATGATTATTTTAAAAGAACATCCATTGGTACAATGCTCAGAGGGGGAAAAGCAGGGCAAAATTTAAAGCTTTTTTTTCCCTTTAAAGGTACTTACAGGTTGAGGGATAGCTTTTGGTTCAGTGGACTTCACATGCAGGTGTGTCATCATAGCTTGCAGGCGCTCTTTGTCTTTTGAAAGCTGAACGGGAAAGAAAAGTTAATTTAGTGAACAGAATCCAGAACTGTGTTTTTTCTCTAATTAGACTTTGGCACTATAGATGGCCCACAACAAACAAACACCCTCAACACACTATTAATTCTCATCACTTTGAAAATGTTATATAAGTTTCCCCTCCTTGGAAAAAAGTGAAACTAAATTCTTGGTGCTGGTTATCAGCTTTTTGCAAAACAAAATGTATTAATTTTGGACTGAACTGGGGCTAGACCAGCTGCCACCTGTGACTTCACTGCAGCATTGACAGCTAAAAGATCTTAATGAAATCATAATTACAAATTTGCCATCCAGATTCATAAATTTGAGCCAAAAGAGTGGCAAATGAGGTGGGGGGAGGAGGTACCCCTGTGCTTGATTTGAAATTTAGAATAAACCTAGAAAATTCTCCTCTATCTATAACCATTTCTGCCATAAACACCAAACTTCATCATTTCCTAAAAGGGGAACTACAGAAAGCTTTTAACCAAGGGAGTACACTAGTACCCCAGATAACGTTATGACTTGGTTCCACAAGTTATGTTGTTATCCGGTTTTTAGCGTTGTCTGGGGTATACACCGAACAATGCTAAAAAACATCGGGCGTGTGTGCGTCAAACACGGTTTGGGGAGCATACGGAGATTTTCTCTGTATCCTCCCCAAACCCCGTTTGACAGGCGTGCGCTTGCACAATGTTTGGAAAGGGTATGGGGAACCATACCCTTTCCAAACATCGGGCGCATTGGCGCGCGCACGTCAAATGCGGTTTGGGGAGCATACGGAAATTTTCTCCGTATCCTCCCCAAGCCGCGTTTGACAGGCGGGGCTTGCACGATGTTTGGAAAGGGTATGGGGGACCATACCCTTTCCAAACATCGGGTGTGTTGGTGTGCGCGCGTCAAACACGGTTTGGGGAGCATACGGAGATTTTCTTCGTATCCTCCCCAAGCTGCTTTTGACAGGCGCGCGCCTGCACGATGTTTGGAAAGGGTATGGGGCCCCATACCCTTTCCAAACATCATGCGGGCGGGCCCGGGGGGGGGGGGGTTGGATTGGGTAGATGTTCTACCCAATCCAACCCCTCCCCCCCACACAATTGTTCTGGATAACGCTAAAAATCGCATTATTCGATACAAGATTTTTCCAAAAATCTTGTAACGTTATGCGGTTTTAGCACTATACGGTACAATCGTTATCCAGGGTATTACTGTATGTATTAAAAGTGGCTAACATGGCACCTACTATGTCAGGTACCATTATTATTACAAGCTGGCTGTTTGTTGACTGACTGATGCCTCTCTGGCAAATGAGATAGTTTTGAACAACATTCTTTCTGGCATATCTATGGAAGTGAGTTTACAATACAAATGCAACTAGGGTCTCTTGATAAAATTGCATCGCTACAGTCAGTTTTTCCTGAGCTACCATATTTTAAGATTTCCAGTCAGATTGAGAAACAACTGGGCAGGCCTATTCATTCATATTTCAAAGTTATATATAACTTCTTTTAAAAACTTCAGAATGATGTTAAAAAAAGTAAAACTCTTAACACAATCTAAAACAGGTAAGTAAAACAGAGAGCAATAGCAACTGTCCTTATATACCATCCCATTGCATTTAGAGCTCTCTCTGGTAATCAACACATTGCTCCCAGTTTTCATTTAAATGACCTTGGAAGGACTGAAATCTGAGTCAACCTTAAGCCCATTGGGATCAAACTCAGATCACAAACAAATTGCTAGGCTGCAGTCCTGCAGCTGAACCACTGTGTCATGGGGACAAAGGTTAAGTTGCATACTGCAGCACAAAACTGTTCATGAACTGAGTTCATGGATAATGAAAACAGCAGAAATACTTCTTTGCAATTATTTTGTCTTAATGAAAACTAAGTACAGTATTAATGGCTTAAGTATCAGAAGCAGAATAAAGGGAACATAGGATTTGAATATTTCCAGAAAAAGAGGAAGCCTTTCACACTTCCCATAGGACAACATTCTGAGGCTCTGGAAAGGTAACAAAAGGGCCTCCATACATTATTGAACCATAGGGGTCTGGGTTTTGATGATAACTTTCAATGATGTGTCTAAGACTCCATTCAAGAAGTTTTGAGTCCTCATTATTTCAGAAACAGATAAGGAAACAGCTGATGTCTTGATAACCTGCAGCTACAGATTCATCAAAGGTGCCTTTATTTATTTATTTATTTATTTATTTATTTATTTATTTATTTATTTATTTGTTTGTTTGTTTGTTTGTTTGTTTAAGAACATTTCTATATTGCCCATTTGGGATGTCTCCCACCAAGCAGATATCAAATAACATGACAGAATACACAACATATCCAAACAGACAACTGACAAATACATCTCAAAATAAAATAAAATAACTGGAGTCTGAGGGCATGGGGCAGGAGTTCTCAGACAGCTTTGGGCGGCGGATGGCCATTTTGCCCTTCCTCCACCACGTGGCACTTCCTGATGTGGTGCAGGCGGTGGGCGACCCACATGAAATGACATCACAGGCTGCAAACAGGCCACGGGCTGCAGGTTGAGGATCCCTGGCATAGGGAATCAACCTGACTGACTTAATTTACAGCTAAAGGGACAAGACCCTGAAAGGCCTCCTTGAACAAAAGAGTTTTAAATTGCTTTTTAAAGCTAGCCCTCCGCCAGGGAAGTCCTGCTTCCTCAGCCCAGGCAGAGGGAGGCCAAACCGGTGGGGACATTTTGCCGCCCCTGAAAGCCACTGCCCGGGGCATCCGCCCCCCGCCCCCCACGCTACGCCACTGCTTGGGGTCAGCACCTGAAGCTGCACAGACTGATGAACAGGTGATGCGGGGAGTTGTACTCACAAAGGGCTTTACTTTATGAAGATGTGGTCCTCTAGTGGTCCTCGGGCTGCAAGTTCACCATCCCCAACCAGAACGGTCAATAGTTAGAGAGGATGGCTACAGGCTCTCAAAATATTGGTTCTTTTTTAAAAAGCCACCCTAATTAATGGGACCTTTGTGTGAGAGACACACAGGGAGAGCTGAGAACTATTTCATGAGTGCAATCGGATGGATAAGTCATGGGGGGGACTCTGTCACACAGAGGTTGTACCACATGCCTGGCAATTAGTTTGAAAGAGTTGATCAACAGACTCCAGCTGCTTATGGTTTTGAAACTGTTAAAATATATTTGTTTAAAAATATTTCAGAGGTGTAAGGAAACGTGACTAGGCCCATAAACCTTTGCGTTGCCTACTACATCCTCTCTTCAGTTGTGTTATGGCTTGTCTTTCTCACAAACGTTTAATTAAAACAATGGGGGTTGGTTGCATCAGGTTTCAAACGTTACTCTCAAAGGGGCTTGAAATAAATACATCCTTTTTAAAAGGTGAGGATTGGAGACCCTTTCACTGAATCTCTACACAATTCATTTATTGAAAATAATTTCTTCCTTCCCTACAAGAAAATGTTTAGAGTGGTTGAATAAAATACACAACTAGCACCAAGCTCATTACAGGAGCATCAATTCCAGTACCTCTTTATAACAATCAGAAATTGAAAATGCTCCAGTGGGAGGACATAATATTTAGCCATCTCAGTTCTGTACATTAATCAATTTTGCATGCCAGTCATAAGAGCTGGTTTTCTGGTATACAAAGTGGCCAGCTAAAGCGCCATGGAAGACAAAATATTACCCAGCCCATTCCATCAATCCCATCTCCTTTTGCTTGGACAAGTTTTCCTTCATTGGTTCACACATTAAATACAAAAGATTATTTTTAATATAAATACATCCCCCTTCTTAACAACAAGTTTTACAATGTATATTGTTTCTGGTTATGACAGCGCTACTAAAAGCACACAAAAGGATCCTCATTCTGGAATCAAAGGGACCCACTGGAACTGTGCTGCTGCAATTTAAACCTAATTAATTATTTGCCCATCCCCCCAGTTACTATTCTGAGTCACATTACATGCAGTTTGGGGAGAAATTATTCTTTTTATTTCAGCCGCTAACTTTTTATTGCAGTGGAGTTTATAGAAAATAGATTTCTGGGGCACAAGTAATCAGATACCTACTGTGAGGGCAGGGATTTGAAGTGAAATGTAGGGAAAGCCTTCTGGTTTCAAGGAACAGAACGTGAAGTATCAAGGGATTCTTTAGCTTGCTTTTTTGTCAGTCAGAAATCACAACACGTAACTCCATCATCAACTCCCTGTTGTTCAGTTAGATTATTCAGAAGAATTCACAAGGGCTTGTGAGACCATGGTTAAGAGAACAAGCTCTTGTCAACCTGGATCTCCCAAGGTCTAAATGATAGGTACCCAATGGTAGCCCAGTGGAAGGGGAAATAAACTTGATTGCTAACCAAGCACTTTAACACAGATGTGTAGACACTTACAGTCCATGCCTAAATCTGTAAGGCAGTTACCAGCCACAGTTAGCAATCTGCAACAGCATTTTGGTCCCACCGGAGTTTCAGAACACTTTCCAAAGGCAGCTCTGTCTAGAAAAGTGATGGTGAACATTGGCACTCCAGGTATTCTTGGACTTCAATTACGCCCAAGTCAGCACTCCTGCTGATCAGGGCTTTTGGGAACTGAAGTCCAAGAACACCTGAAGTGTCAAGGCTGCCATCACTGGTCTAGAATGTATAACAATAAACCTGCTGGGAAGTAACTAAGGTGTGTGTTATGGTGGCCAGATCAGACCTGTCCAGGAACAAGTACAGTTGGAGCACTAGTTTTAAATGTACAAATACACTCCTAGCCATTGCTGAAACATGGGTATCCAGGGCCTGATCTGGCCCTCACAGACAAATTCAGGATCATGCCCAGTTTCAATTTATTCACCCTCATTCAGTCCATGGCTGATACCAGACACTGATCTAAAACCAAAAACAGCTTCCTCAGATTTAAATGGAAAGGAGAGATAGAGTCAGGTGTCATTAGCCTACTGGTGACACCTAACCCCCAAACTCTAGATAACCTCTCCCAGAATTTTCATGCAGATATTAAATAGTATACAAAACCCTGAAGGATCCTAAAGGACAACAGTTAGAGCAGGGGTTCCCAACCTTCTCCTGCCAAGGGCTTGACTATGTACCCTTAGTCAGCTGAGGGGACAGTCACATGGTTCTTTCCTGCCACTGCTGCATGCATTTGTGCAGCATTTCTGGCTGTTTTACCCACCTTTGCCGCTTCCCTTGGAGGAGGGAGCTAGGGAGGAACATTTTTGTGCAATTTTTGGCTGCATTTTCATGGCACTTTGGTGCAAAAACGCAGTGATTTCAGCACTTCCAGAAATGTCAGGGCACTTCTGGTATTGGTGGAAATTCAGCCTATGATCATGATGAATTCATCTTGAGGGCCAGATCCGGCCCACAGGCCATAGGTTGGGAACCACTGAGCTAGAAGGTTGAATAGGGGTCCCACAACATCTTCTAAGTTCTCCCCTCAGGAAGAACAGAAGTTATATATAACAGTGCCTCCTGGTCCCATCTCAGAGAGACGACCTAGAACATTGATGGTGAAACTTGGCACTCCAGCTGTTCTTGAACTTCAATTCCCCAAACCCCTGATCAGCAAGAGGGCTGACTTGGGATTCTGGTAACTGAAGTCCAAGAACACATGGAGTGCCAAGGTTTCCCATCACTGACCTAGAATGGTGTTATGGTCAATGATATTGAAAGCCACTGAGACCAGCAGAACAAAAAATGAGCACATTCCACCTATTCAGTTCCCAGTTTAGGTCATCTACCAAGATGACCAAACTAGTATCCATCCCATAATCAATCTGAAGCCAGATTGTAATGGATCATCAGTGGTTCCCAACATGGGGCCCATGCCCCACAGGGGGACTTCAATTCCCAGAAGCCTAAGTCAGTACATTGGCTGATCAATGCTTTGGGGAATTGACTTAGGCTTCTGGGAATTGAAGTCCAAAAACCAAAAGTTGGGAAAAACTCATCTAGATAATCCATCTCATCCAGTGACCCTTGAAGTTGAAAAGATATAATCTGTTTAAAGACTGTGCCCAAGAATGGAACATTAGAGACTGGGCGGTGATTATTCAATACTGTAAAATCTAAGGAGGGCTACAAGGAGACATTCATTCACCACTCTTCCTACCCATTCAGCCAATCCCTAGCTGGCAGCTTTTTCAAGACAGAACTTATAGTCCAACTGAAATGTGGTAGCCCTCACCCATCCAAGTTTTCTGTCCACATCATCAGGCAGCAAAAACTGAAACGTATGCATTATCCCAGGACAAGAAGAAGCCATTGTCACATTTGCAGGATCAGTATCAATTGCAGCAAACAAGTCTGAACAATTTTGCCTGAATAGCATTGGTTGAATTTTTCACAGTGAGCTACAGTGTAGTCTGCAATGTTCTCCTGTGGTCAAACATGTAGTAAACCCTCAACTACTCAAAAGAGCTTCACCAGATAATTCTGTGCAGACATAATGGTCATTCTTCTTTGCCACTACTACTGCCATAGAATAGGTCTTCTAATGGGCCCTAGTCCATATTCAATTAGATTCACTCAAAGTTTTCTGCCACTGCCATTATTCTAGTTTCCATCCCATTTGTTTAATTCCCAACAGTTCTCCAGTAAACTAGTGGACCTGTTTGACTGGATGCATCGGAATGATTGTGTTAATAGCCCTGGCCATTGACACAATCCAAAGATCAACCAGGGTTTTAACAGAATCACCTGCTAAGGTGACCAAAAATTCCCCAAACACTATCAAGAAACTGAAATATTTATGTTGGGAGCCTTTCTATGCTAGGCAAACTAACTTCTCTGAAATTGCATTAAAGATAAGCAAGTAGTAATCTTTAATAAATGCATGGTCCCTAGAAAACATCAGAAGAAGGTAATGATAAACCACTTCTATATATTGTCTATCTAGAAAATCCTGGCAAAAGTCACCATAATTCAGTATTGACTTGAGAACACACAATTATTATGGTTATTATTATTACTTAGTTTGATGGGTGATACCATCAAACCTTGCTAGCAAAAGTCAAATCATACTGTTGCTCAACATTTTTCATAATATATGCCCTGCTGAAATTTACAATTGCTACATGTTTCATTTCCCCACTGAAATGGCACTGGTATACTTTTCACAATAGCAATAAGCCATCATAACTATGATTGTGCAGAAAGTAACATTTAGAAGGATGTCTGGACAAAAAGTAGTTAATTTGTGAGATAAGAAGATAAAACGGAATTAAAAAATATAAATCATGGTTATCAGGAAAAAGTAACAACAAAAAGTTTAAGTGTGCTTTTGCTGATTTTTTCCCTCTATAACCATTTGAAGCTGTAAATGACTAACTCAGTAAAATTCCAAATGTAATTATTTTCTGCACTTAGCCCACGGCTTTCTATATATCTCTACATTACCATCTTGCATATAAAACAGGACAGATTTTTTCTTCTTTTTTGAAGAATGGTAACTATATAATGTACATTATTGTTTTAATTTGTCTGCTTTAGGAATCATTTTGCTCACTTTCTTACACACAGAGGACGTCAACCTGCTTGGAACCCCGATGCATAGACAGATGGGGCTGCAATAATAATTAAACTGCAGGACTTTATAAACTCTTAAGTTTACTCTCTTAATGAATCATTCATGGATCTGATTATATATAAATATAAATCAGCATCATATTGGATAGAAAAATAGCTATCTATTTTTGAAATTAGATACAGGAAAATATAATTTTTCCTTCTATGATCTCCAATTTAGTCTTAAACAAGTTTTCAAAATTGGCCTTGTTCATTCCCTTATTTCCCCAGTTCTATACAATGGAATAAAACATAATACCAAACAACAAAATCAAAACTTAAATTCTTTTTTTCTTTAAGATATACAGGGTGTCCCAAAAGTCACCACACATAGAGAAAATGAGAAATTGTAGCTAAATGTACCTTTATGTACAAAATATTCATTGCAAAATTTGACAAAATATTTACAAAATTGGCCACCTCTTTTCTCGCAGAGAGAGAGTCCTTTCCCCCACTCATGCCTAACACATTTCAATATATCTGCTGTTATGCAATTGTTCCTATATATGGCAACTTTTGGGACACCCTGTATTTTCAAAAATCACACAGATAATGTTAAACAATTTGGTTCACTCGAGCTTCTAATTTTATTTCAATCTATAGTAAGGAAAAACCCAGGTGTGATCCCTGTAACTCTTCTTACAACTTTTTAAAAGGTCTTCTTTTCAAATTAAAATTGGGGGGGGGGGAGGCAAATTTCATTTTCATTGACTCAATTCATACTAAGGCAAAATTAACATAAAATGTCGTCTTTACCTGCAGCTCTAACTGTTGTACAACCTGCATTTGTACTCTACACTGGGCCGTACTTCTATCATCCAGCGCATGCTCACTGTTGAGATGTCTGCAACAACACACAAAAAATCATTAACTGAAATGAATAAACAAAATGGTTAAATAATGTAAGTAAGTACCAGGATGATGAAACAGGCTAAATGTTGCCTGGAGAGTCTGGATTAGTATTTTTTTTTTAATCACCACTCTCCTGTTTTAAAAAATATTTCCTTGCAAGTCTATTACGTTTCCCATAAAATGTTATTTCACATCAAACACAAAACTCGGCAAAAAACATGTTTTCTTAAGTCAGAATAAATAAAAATACAATTAATAACATAACTGAGAAACCAAAGAAGGCATATTTTTATATTTATGTGGTAAAATGAGGCTGGATAAAAGAATGCACATGGCAGCTTCATAATAGATTTAACACACTTGCAAGGCTAAAGCCAAATATAATTCTAGAAAATAATGAGGGATAAAACATAATCATGCAGGAGGAAATCATGACCAATTTATGTACTGACGAGAAAAAGGGAAATTGCTTTTTTAAAAAAACCTCTTTTGAATACCTTTGTTCATGAGACAAATTTAATTCAAGCAAACAGTGTTTTGTGTCTCTGATACTAACACTCTACTGGCACATGTTTCTTTGGCAGTGCTAAAATCATGCATATGCCAAAATCACACATATGTAAGTTTGGCATTTTATTTTGTACACCCATTTCAAGAAGCTCAAAAACAAAAGTGCAGAAGGCACAGAGTACTGAGTACGACTTCCAAAGCCTTGAGAATTCCTCCCCCTGCCTCCCAGCCCATCCTGCTGGCAGATTAGAAGCTGCCATTGCCAATTGTATTTAGCGTTCTTCTAAAAAGCAAACATCCCTGCAGTCAATGGCTGCAGAACACCCTGAACAGTGCATGCTTCTCAGTATCACCCAAACCTGCTCCCTTTTAAAAAATTGTTCGTCCCTCTTAAGAACTAATTTTTCAAATGGAAATTTGTGTTGCTTTTATCAGTTCTATAACTATATCCTATATTTCTCAAAGGACGATAGTTTTCAAAAGTAAGAGATACCCAGACCCTAGCAACAAATCCTACTGGCTGTAGGATTGCAGCTATTTTACACACATGTACATATGTGTGTGTGTTTTGAGATGTGCATGAGCTGGAGGTGGTCTCTGCTTCAGTGACCATAAGAATGAAAACATACAGCTCCTTAGATCATCCATGAGATTACGGCATAAACCACAGATACTACCCTCATGATAATTAAATAACAACCCTTGGTCTTAATGGAATACAATCTTTGATAAATAATGACAACATAATTCCTAGATGAGAAAGGAAACTGCCTTCTCACGGATGCCAAGGCACTAGAGGCTAGTTTAATGCTATGAACATGTACAGTTCAAATATGATTTAATTAAAAAGAAAGATGTCAGTTTTACTTGCTGATGTTGTTTACATGCTCCCTAGTACTCCTTCACCTCAAGTGCTGCAGTAGTTATTATAAGCAACATTATGTTGTGATTTTCTATTTAGAATTAGCCCTACAGTCCCAGCCAAAGTATTCTGCATATATTATCCCATTTTGGTAAAGAAACCTAGCTTAATTCCAAAAAATCCAAACCTAGCTGAATTTCTCAAGGTACACATGAGTTATGTGCAGTGGTATGATAATACTCTGTTGTCTGCTTTGCTCCTCCCTTCACACACCGGGGGGGGGGGGAGACAGAAAGCAGCAATTATCAGTAGGGGCCCCCACTGAGTGGAAGCCATACCAGGATATAGCTATAGTTTAAAGTTGGTTTCTGATTTCTGAGAGGAAATGGCTTAGAAGCCATTATCCGTAGCTCTTACCGTATTTGCTGACATATAAGATGACTCCCCCCCTGAAAAACATGCCACCAAGTGGGGGGGGGGTGTC